>VDFB02029945.1:0-28873 GCA_007258455.2 Sequoia sempervirens | reverse complement strand
TCTACAATTATTTTCTGCACTTTTTTTTTCAATCGACTAAAATTAAAACACAAGAATGGAATTTGTGTTAATTTGAAGACATTCATACATTTAAATAACTCCACATTGGGTTTCCCAAATTTCATATTAAATTTTTTTGTAAAACCCTCTACCTGTAACCCAATTACCCCTCACCTCAAATTTTGTCAGTATTCACCTCACATTTATTTTGTGCACTTTTTTTCAATCAACTGAAATTTAAACACAAGAATGGAATGTGTGATTTTGAAGGCATTCATACATTTAAATAACTCCACATTGGGTTTCCCAAATTTCATATTAAAAAATCTTGTAAAACCCTCTGCCTGTAACCCAATTACTCACCTCAAATTTCGTCAGTATTCTCCTCCAACTCCTCCACATGCACTCCACACTTCAGCTTACAATCCTCAATTTCGTCGGTATTCTCCTCCAAGCCTTCGTCACCCACGTGCACTCAGACCTTCATCTTTCCCTTTCAAGGTGCAGACTGGAAACAAATAATATTTTCTCCTCTCTTCCTCGAAAAAGAAAAGGCTTTGTTTCCGCCCACATCACTTTCCCTTCCACTTTTCCCGCGCCAAGAAAAGAGACTTGTCGAGAAAGAAAACATTCCCGCCCTTTTCCCCTGCTGATAGGCAGGCAAACCCAACTGATGGCACCATTAACTCGCACCTAACAATCATCAGTTGTTTGCTCCCGCTGCCGCTTTTCTCTGTAATCGCCCATCTGGCGGGCCCCGCACTACGATGTTGTGTCATGTTATGTATGTTTCCATGTATTTTTTTAGTGCATTTTTGTATGTACATAGGTGCTTTTTGTCCAGGAGTTAGCCGACTCCATTATATAGCATGTTGTATCAATTGAATCAACATTTCCATTTTTAGTGGGAAAATATGGACTTTCGATCTTAAAATGTGGATAATTATAATGCGTATCATCCAACTCCAAAATATAAGGATATCTCCATTATGTATTACATATTCTTCTTTTTTCTAGTTCTTTGGGCATGAGAATTTTGCACATTTCCATTTTGTCAAATTATTTATTGGATTCAAATAATTTTTTTCACAACTATAGCAATACTTTGGAAGGAAAGAGGCACATTTCAACACATTTGTGAAATGTCTCCTATTTTACTGCATAAATAAAGTTTTGCTAGAATAAGGATTTTAATTAAAAGAAGAAATTTTAAGATATATATTTTTAAGTGTATTTTATTTAAGGGTGAAGATTTTTTACAGAGTTTGTATGAAGTTTTTTCAAAATTTTAGTTATAGGAGAGGAGGAGGCCACTAAACAAAGATATTTTTAAAAAAATTGTAGGAGGAAAGTAAACATACTCATCTACAACCAATCAATTAGGATCATAACTTAAAAAAAAAAAACTTTCCTTGAGTGTAACCTAGGTTAATTGACCAAATGCAATTAATTAAGCATCAACAGTCTAGGTTGACTAATTATAGATGGGAATGGTAAATTGGATAAATATACTTGTAAATAGGAAGACATGAGTACTTAACTATATGACTGAAGAATAAGTGTCAAATTGATAAGATTTTATGATCAGAATGTGCATGTTAGAAAATGGTGCCTCTATGTTAGTGAAGCATTTGATTTGTGTCTTGTCAAAGTACAAGTTTGTAGACCCAAGACAAAGTTGCAATCATAGATTTGTACTCTTGGTTTAGATTGGTCCTTACATATAGTGGTATTTTCTTCTACTACTTCATTTGATGAATGGATGTCTATTATTCTTTTGCTCAATAACTGAGGACTTGATAGTATTTCAAAATACCTTAAGGACTATCAATTTTGTCGCAGTCAATCAAGTTCTTCCAAATTAACCTTCAAAAAGTGAATAAGATTAAAAAGTAAAACAATAGGCATTCTATTAAGTATGAAAATTTGTTACTCCTTTTACCATACCAAATTGAAATGCCTCACTGTTAATTCATCTAATGCTTTAGGAAGAGAGAGAATGTGTGTGCACTTTGGTGACTAGAATTATTGTATTGAATGTCTTTAAATACTATGACATAGCTTTAAACTACATCAAACATGTATTTAATTGGCTTAAGGTGGGACAATGAATGGGGTTAGTTAACTAAATTTGAATTTTGAATATTAAAACAAAAAGAGACAAGTTTGTGACCACAAGGTCACTCTTGTGATTGCAACTTGTCCTAGAATGGCTAGCCATTGAATTCAAGTAGTAAATAGATGAATGAAAGTAGCTACATAATTGGAAGTGATAAGTGAATAGATAAATTGAATATATAAAGGAATGTGTGTAAAGAATAAGGTGGGGTATGTGTGTATATGAATGAATACAAGTCTAGGAAAATTAACCCAACTTCACATAAAATCATATCATTTTCACTAAACATATTTATCAAGACATTATTACAAAATAAACATAAAATTAAATAATAAATAATATAAATATAATAATATTGAAGAATATATATTATTACACACTAAACCTTCCAACTAATATACAATTCTTTTCAGAATTTTGGTTATAAAAATGGTACAAGGGTGTTTATAGTTACCTACATTCCATTTGCTTTGCAGAAAATCAAGTATCACAATGTAGTCTTCGTTAATGTCTTTTATCTAGAAAGAAAAGCTAAGAATTTAGGTGGCATATGTAGCTTGTTTGAGAATTTAGCAACAATAAGGTAAATAATTTATAAATTCAAGTTTATAAGGAATAATTATGTCCACGGGTGTATTATAAGAATATTTTAAAAAATAGAATATAATAGTATATATATATTTAAAGTATTTTAAATAAATAAAATAAAATAATAGTTAAATAACTTAAGTAAATAAAATAAGATTTAGTTAAATAAAAATAAAATTATTATAGATATTTTAAATATTTATTTTAAAAATGTGGAGAGATATTAAAGATACAAATTTTATTGTAACTTATATTGTTTCTTTAAATTAAAATATTTAATTTTGACAATTTTTTATATTCAATAAATTTTAGTTGGAATTAGTTGATATAAAAATGATCATTTGATATTAAATTGTTGGTTTAAAGTTTTTATTAACATTAACATCAACCTAGATCATGAAATCCCATTCATATTATAATCTTGCATGATCTTATGATTGTTAAATTTGGTTGCCTTGGGCAACTTCACCAAATTTTGAGAACTTATTTTATCCCCTTAAGAAATGTCATATTAGGAACCCTTAAGACATCCTAAAGTATGGCTTAAGGGGATCTATGTAGTAAGGTCTTAGTACAAAATAACATGAGTTTATGGAAATTTGGTCAAGATGCCCAAGGCAACCAAATTTCATTAAGGTCCTAGGCAACTTCACCAAATTTTATTCACTTGAGCCATGTTAGGTTTTCCTAGGACCTTACTAGACATAGATCCCTCTTCTGAACCATCCTATCACCTCAAATCGAAATTGATCAACCTAGACTTGGAAGGATTTATCCTATCTATATTATAATCTTGCACAATCTTTTATTATTATAAATTTAAGGTCAGTAACTTCTACCAATTTTGAGAACTTATTTAATTTCAGAAATGTTTACTGAGATAGGAATTTCAAGACATCAATTACAATTTAGGGGTGATAGGATGGCTTATGATCTATGTCTAGTGGAGGCCCAGGACAAAATTATATAGTTTCAAGTGAATAAAATTTGTGAAGTTGCCCAAGGCAAACTAAATTTCATTACAATGGTAAGATGGCTTTAGGCTTGAGGGGCTTAGAGCTAGGAGCTAGGTTTAGCAATAAGATGGCTTTATGACTCATGTGTAAAGATCCGTGGACAAATGATACAGTTTGAGAGAATAAAATTTGGTGAGTTTTATGCAAACTAAATTTCATTTTAAAGGTCCGGGACAAAACAGTTTTAGTGTTAAGGGTTTGAAACTTAGGGTGAAGTTTGGGTGGTCCTTGGAATAATGGACTTGCAAGTTAGTGACTAGTTTATGAATATTTTTTATTTTATGAATAGACTGACTATTTCCATAATAGAAACACATAATTATGTATTATTAGGATTGAGCTTGATGTATATTTTAATTGGATATTTTTTTAATTGAATATAAGATTATTTTATTTAACATTTTTTTCATTAATATTTTCCATTTAAATGAGTTTTATGATATAAAATGTATAATATAAAATTAGTTAATGTTGAATCAAGTATTTTATTTTGGATTGTTTGGAATTAAAAGAACCTAAAAGAAAGAAAGAAAAATATTTAGATTCTTTAGTGTCTAGTAATTAGTGCAAATTGAGATTTGCATTAAATCAGAAGCCCAATTCAACAACCAACGACTGAATGAGGGCTAAGATCAATGCAAGACAGACAAATATATGCAAACAAGAAATGGAAACAAGGCATGACTAAGAGAGATCAAAATAAAATAGAAATGAATGCAAATATTATCTAATTATGACAAATTCCGAAATTGGATTTGTGTAAGGATTTAGAATTTGCTAACCTGAAACAAACATTGATAAAATTTAAGGAAATTCTGTAACTATCCTTTAATATATTGTTTTAATCTAATTTATAATTTATTTTCATTGTGTTAATATTGTGTTCTCCATACAATAAAATGAAATTAAAACACGAAGAATGCAACGATTTTTTTTCCATTATCAAATATTTTGTTTCAAAATTGTGTTTTCAAATGCAAAATGATTTGTTCGATTTCAATTTAGAGTTTTAGAAAAAAAAAAATCAATTCAATTTAGGATTTCAATCTAAGAAATTAGGGTTTTTAATGCAACTTTTTTGTTTCATTTCAAACTAGGGTTTTCAAATCCAATTTTTTTTGTTTGATTTGAATTTAGGGTTTCAAAAAGCTTGATTAGGGTTTTCAAATGCATTTTTTTTTATTCTGCATTCTCAATTTAGGTTTGAAATGCAATTTTTTCGGTTTCTCAATTAGGGTTTTCAAATGCAATTTTTTTTTGTTTGATTGAACAATTTAGGTTTCAAAAGCTAAATTTTGTTTTTAAAATACAATTTAAAGTTGATTTTTTCCTCTCTATTCAGTATCTTCCGGTTTCATTGCATTTTTTCATCTATTTCTACAAATCATCATTTCTATTGTTACACGAAATAAAATGCTTAAAACGCTAAATAAATTGGAAAAAAAATGCTAAAATCTATTCTTGTATTAAAAATTTCAATAAAAATGAAAAAAATCAAAAAATTGGGGGTGGAGGCACACCTAGAGGTCGTTACACTATCGTTGTTGCCCTTGCCAATTCAGGATCCCATGCAGAACGAAATGAGTTTCATTTGTTTTTTAAAAAATAAATACCATCTTAATCTCATTTTGTAATAATCGGGATCTCATTTCACGTCCATTGGTTCGGTACCCTTTAACAAATGAGATCCCAATTTTTAAAAAGTGGGATCTCGTTTGGAATTTAGGTTCAAGATCCCAAAGCTAAATGGGATCCTGATTTTTAAAAATCGAGATCCCGTTTATGAAAATCAGGATCTCATTTTTACAATGTCGATTTCATTTTTTTGGCTAAGGCAAAAACTTTTGCGTTTCGTGGACTCAACTTCTTGCACTTACCCTGAGTAGAACAATGGGCATGTTACAAAAGTGATGTCATTTTACCTTATAGCCAGTGAAAAGAGATTTTTGGCAATTCAAATAAGATGAAAAGAAAAGTACAAATGTGAAAATTATTAGAAAATGAATGTGGAATTCTAGATGAAAAGGTGTCAAGACCCTTCTTTGAACCATCTTAGGTAAATTTTCTTCAATTTGATCCTTAATCCTATTTTGGTTTTGAATGACTTATGGTGGCCCAACTTTCTATTAAAAATTGGTTAAAAATCAAAATTCTTTGAAAAATAACACATTTTTTATATTTATGCCAAAATGACAAAGGTGTCTCAAAAACATAATTTTGGTTTGGAGGATGAAAATTTTATAAAATTGATGAAGGGATCTTGGAAGAAAAATTTTGGTCTAGGGTTTCTCAAATAAGAAAAACATCAAAAGTGTAATTCTAGTCCAAGTAAGTGGAAAGGGAAAATTTGAAAATTTGAGAAGGGATTTGAAATGCATAATTTAGGTTACTTTTTTGGATGACATCAAGAATATGATGAGAGAATTCTCTTAAAATCCTTGAAGAAGTAAATCAACCAAGGAATTATAGAAAAGACCATAAGCAAGGCTATTGGAAAAATAAATACTAGCCCAATCATGTGGCTCCATAAACTATTTATCCTTTGCATATAATCCACAACACACCCCTCCCCCTTTTAGCACATCAAGAGAGCCACTGAACCATCTAAAGATTTCTTGATGTAGCACCCCAACATAAAATAGTTTAGGATAACCTTAATATTTCTTTTGTCTAGCTTGCAATAATGCTAATGACTCCAACATCTACATGATGTACCAAGTACATGTCTCTACTATCAAAAATGTTTTGTGTCAACCCCTTGGACTCTTAATGGAAGCTAAGTTCACAAACCAAGCCAAGAAATAATGTGTTTGAACACTAGAAGTATGTAGAGTTATATACTATTAACCAAGGATCCCTAGTCACTTTATAGCTTCTTATGTAAATTACTTCATTCAAGTGAAGAAAAGAGCTTTGAATCTCCAACTTCTTGTTATCAAATCATTTTCTATGTGCTAAAATAAAAGATACATTCTTAAAGAGATTAAGGATATATCTTTTATTTTAGCACATAGAAAATGCTTGATAACAAGAAGTTGGAGATCCAAAACTCTTATATATATAGGATGAAACCCAAATAAACATCTCTCTATGGACTAAAACCTTGTGGATCCCTATCCTATGATTGAAAAGAAAAAATATGATTGGGATTTGCTATATCATGTTCATTCATATTGAGAATTTTTAAACAAATAAAATGGAAAGAAACATACCCTAAGTATTAGGGTTATAGGAAAATATTTTAAATTATTTGTAATACCCCTCATACTGTTTAAACTTATTAATTTTTGTGTTAACTCGTTAGGATGATTCTATTAGGGTTTTGATTTGGTTGGTGTAGTTTGATGATGTTGTTATTCCTTTTCTGGACATAATCGGTTGATATGACATTACTAGTATGATTTGTGATATCTTGTGTGTTGTTGGATTTTGTTCATTTAAATGATTTATCATTAATATTTATATGCCAATGTGATGTTATTTAATTCAGTATTATTATATGATGCAGTAGTTTAATATCATGTTATCTTATGTCAATTTGGTTAGAAATGTTAGCTCATTATTGATATTATAATTGTTAGAGTAGATTAGGCGAGAGGACAGTGTAGCATCACTCATTCACGAGTGCCCTGCTACACTGCAATTCCTTCTCGTGATAGGATGTTCGATTATATATACATATACATGTGTTACTTGACGTTTATCTGGATGCAGGATTGCAGGAATAAGTCTCGATTCCACCTGCTTCGGCAGGACAGGGCGAGCAATAAATTAACCCAATGGGTAAAAGTTGAAAAAGGGAGTAGGCTTGGAAGTGTCCCCGTCCCAAGTCCGTCGTATGTTGTGAGTCGTGTTTTGACTGTAGTGTCGTCGTTGTCTTGTATGTAGTTTTATTGTTGAGTATTTGTTTTATTCTTGGTTAGTGTTTAATTAACTAATCGTAATTCATAAAATAATTAAGTATTGTTTCACTGTTATTTGATTTAATCAAGAGCTGGAAAAATGTTAAAATTGAATAAATAATAAATTAAAAGTGATTTAATTAATTAAAAGTGAAAATAATTATAATTAAATTAATATAGTTGAGAGTCATTAAATATTATTTTTTTATTAATATTAAATTAGGAAATTTTGTGGAGATAATATCTAAATTTAAATAATTATTCCAATTAAAATTTTAGATAAATGTGAGCTTTTAAAAGCTGGAAAAGGACCAATAGGAAGGGGGCTTTTTGTGAAAAGAAAGCATATGTGCTTTATGGAGTTTTATTTTTGATTTATTATTTTATTGGGAATTATGAGACACAAGTTTTTCTCTTGGTTGAAGTTTTGTTTCCTGTGGTTTTTAGATCAAGAAAGAAAATAAGAGAGATAGTTTTTGCATGGAGGTTTCTTTTGGGTAAAATGATTGTGAGTTTGAAAAGGAAAGATTAATCGTGAGGAACATTGAAGGTGGAAGACTCTGAAAGGACACAGGAGGAATTGGAGGAGGTTACAGAGGGTCTCTTCTACAAGGACTCAAAGAAACCTCGCAAATCTCTCCTCGGGAGTTTACGGTTCGCGAATTTTATGTGCTAAGTAGCTAACTCATCCCTTTATGCTACAACCCTCGGTATTCATGTGATTCCTTGATAATCTATTTTCATAGGAACCCCGGTTTGAAACTCTCGTTCTGTGTGTGCACGCATGCGTCGATGTAAATGCGCTACCTAATCCAAAGCTAGTTACTCACTATTCATGGGCCAATTTAATCAAGACGCATCGCTGCTTTGTCCTTGTCCACTCTATTTTTGATGATGCTTTCTTCCCAATGTTTGTCTTGTTGCATTCTATATTCAAACAAAAAAAAAAAAAAAAAAAAGAAAGAAAAAAAAGAGATTGTTAATGTGTCGATTTTCCCTGTGTAGCCACAATCACCTGTGTAGTCTATAGTGAATTGTATCTCCACATATGGCATGTTTGAATAGGACACTTTCCAGATCGACGTGATTCTACTGTACTGCACAAACCAGCCTTTGAGGTGTATTAGTAAATTTTTAACCCTTGTCGCCTATGCCCACTCTTTCTTTCTGTCGCTGATTCCAGCTTGGATAGGTACGTTATTTCTTTCCAGTTGATATTGGGTTTCTAGAGGGTTTCTTTTAGTATCACCGACATTCTTTTGATCAGCTCGTACATGTTTTATGATGGGAAATTGAGTATTACGGGCAGCAATTCATGTCTATTCTTAGTTTGTTTTATTTAATATCTTTTATATCCTCCATTGCATGTCCCTGGGTTGATTTGTTTCCTGGCATCTTAGTTATGGCGCTTCTTATTCTTTGCGCCCAGCATGTGGGTCGTCCATGCACACCTAATGAACAACTATATATGTAATGGGATAAGAGTTACTGATGTGTTTATCTGCCTCTTATATTCTTGCACTCGCAAGCTATTTAAGGAATGTCGTTGCCTGTTCAGAGGAAAGTTGTAAGATGTGAAAACTGACTTTGTTAGACTTGTGTTGTTGTGTGATCTCTCTCCTATGCTTTCATTTTGGTGTCGAATAAATGTTGATTATTGATAATTTCCCATGATATTTTTCCTCAAACCTCATCTTGAATGCTTTGATGGCTGTCCATACCTAGTTAGTAAGCTCCCATTTCGGTCTAGGCAATAGATTCCTTGTTGTTTCTCTGACTCTCTTTTATGGCTAGTTACATTTCTCAATATACTCTATTCTTTGAGGGATTCAAATTTCATGCAAGCTATAATTCGAGTATTTAATCCCCTTCGACTTTTGCATGATGTGAACTCAATGATTGAAGGATATGTTCAAACTAAATATATATATATATATATATATCAACTCTATGTTGATGACTATAAATAGGACGAAATTTGGCCAATTCCTGAAAGGGCTAGGGGCCAAGTGGCTCCCTCCCTCTAGGGCCTCAATTCTGTACCTCTTTATCTTTCTAGGCTACAATTTTTCATACCCATGAATCCAATTCTTGATGTAGTTGTAAATCGTAGAAATGTGTCATGATTAGCTTATTTATACGAGTATAAGATAGGTTGTAAGCATCTGTTTACTTCTTTAGAGATCTTCACATCTCCCATTCTTAATTAGTATGAATCGTAGGAGAGATGGTTTAATCATAATGAAGATCAATGTATCTATTTCAAACTCTTTGTAGGCAGTAAAAGTTGTTCTATGGGCAACTCAATACTGTTCACTGAGACTTGTGTAACGTTATTGATCGAGCCCCTGGCATGCGCTGGTTGTCTAAGAATGTTAGTCATTGTAACAAACTGATTTCTCTAAGAGATTGATGTTTATTTAGTGTATTAAATTCGATGTTTACAACCTCAATATATTCTTACTACTGTTAGTTTTGGGGGACTGCAATAAAATCTGAGTACAAGCCTTGTTCTTTTCCTTAAATTACTGTTGTATACAACAAGTGATATTTCTGACGGATATGTGTTAGTTATGGTTCGTCTCTTAAGTAATTGTGTACTACAGTGGCAGCGCGAATGGTCATGTTTATTAATTAAGTTTTTTATTATTTATTTATTATTAAAAGAAATTCGTAGTTTATAAAGAATTTAAAATTTTATTAAATTTAAAATTTAAAATTTGAATTTAAGTTTTGTTTAATTCGTATGCATTTATATATGATGGGTATTTTTTTTAATATGTGTTTTTTTTTAAATAGTTAGTTTTATATATATATATATATTTAAAATTATAACTTTTAAAAGTATGATAGTTGAGAATTTTAGTATAGGTTTGATTGAAAATATTGATTTGAATTAAGTTATTGATACTATGTTGAAATATAGGTCAAGTAGTTTAATTAAACGCTAATATAGTTGTGCAATTTAGGAATATATTAGGTGAGTTGAATTAAATTAGGTTCTATCGAGTTGATGACTATTTATTTGAAATGTTTGAATTTGGGTGGTTGATTGTGAAATTTAGAGTAAATGATTGAGTTGCCTGGAATGTTTTCCTGTCGTGTTCTTTTATTCTCCTTGTCGGGCAATTAGGGTTAAGGGTATTGTAAGTCTTCCAGAGAAGTTCTCTAGAGTGGGATGTTTGGTGTAGAGGTTCATTTTGTGAATCGCCTTGATGTATTGTACTATGATGTTGTATCCGGTTTCCACGAACGGGGATTTGTGCCTCCTGAGAAATAGGAGAGGGTAATGTGATTTGTACCTCCTGTGGAAGGAGTGTGTTTTTCGAATTGGTTTCCTCCAGTGTTTGGAGTGGGTTTCCTTGTTTTGTTTTCTCATTGTATTGGAGAGTTTATATTGTTTAGTTACCTATTGTGGTATCGTGCCTTGTGTGTTGTCGATAGGAGAGTGGCTCTTTGTGGGGGTCCGACACACAAAGGGGCGCCAGGGTAACCTACCTAGAGTTTAATTAAGTGATAATTTAAAAGAAATAAATGGGGGGCTTTCACACTAATAAAGATAAAAGAATGTCTCTCTCGTGAAGCAAGTGAATGATAAGGCTCGAGATGAGATGGGATGCATAGTTTTGCGTGAGGGTCCGGCGGCCGGTAGAGGCAAGCCAGGGTAACCCAGGATGGGGGTCCGGTAGCCTAGGAAGGTTGAGCCAGGGTAACTCATGGCAATTTATGCATGACACTCTTCCTATGTCAATAGTTAGCCAGTTATGTGCGATGTTTATGATCTTTGTTCTCTGGAAGCATTGTAACCTCATGTTAAGTGACTTTGTGGCTGTAGTTGTGAAGTAATATTGTGATTTCAGTGGTTATGTGCCTTGTTGTTTTCTCTTTGGTTATTGTTGGATGAGGTCTTTGTTATTATGCTTTGAGTTCATTGTTGTTGTGCCTCTTGGAATGGTTGTCGTGAGTTTTCTAATTGGTTTTGGATGTTAAGTTGTCTTTGAAGTTAGTCTTTGTGATTGTTAGGCGTACTTGGTCGGGGACCCTTCCTTATCTACTCTCAGGACGGGGGTGGTTGGGTGGAACGTGCTTCGCACCCCATTGGGTTTCCCTCTCCTTTTACAGATGTATCTTTTACTTGCAGGTTTTGGCGGATGTTGATGATCCAGTTATTCTTATGTACCAGATAGTTGTATATACTTCAGTTGTAATCTATTTAATGTATTCATTGTTGTATTGTCTCCCACGTGTGTTGGGATGACCTTGATGTGATTGTATATGTAATTTTGAGATTGTATTATTTTATCATTGGGATGTAATAATTATTCAAGCCATGTATTTATTCAGGATCATTTGTTGTAGTTGGTTATGTTGAAACTATGTCTATCGAAAATATGTAATACTTTATATCTTTATAATTCCATGTATTGTCATATGTGCATATGTTATTAATATGGAGATAGTTGATGGATATTTTAAATAATGGAATGGGAATGAATAGTTTTACGTAGTAGATTAATTATTGTTATCTCATTATCGTTGTTATGGGTTAGTGTAGTCATGTCACTTCGTGTACCCCATTGGAACTAGTTGTGCCTCATGATACATTGTTATGTTATAGTACTTAAGTATGTTTATTATATTCATTAAAAAAAAAAAATTGTCTGTTGTTATTAGTTCCTTTGGGGTTCGTGAATGCATGGGCGGGATATTATTCTAGCTAATATGTTTTGGGGAAGGGGTGCATGTCAACATATATAAGAACATGCATCTCACTTAAACTTTATTTGACCTCGAGTTAGTAGAATATTTTATAAAGGGTTGAATATATCATCTATAGGAATTTTTTATGGAAAAAAGTCTTCCCACTACTTATGGTTTTTTAAATAAGTATTTTTTTAAATGATTGACTAATTAGATTTGCGACATTCATGAAAAGAAAGATAATAAAATGAATATGACTATTTGAAATGTTCACATATATATCAAGCAAAGTCAATTAATTTGAATGCCCTCTAAATTTCACTATAATGATTAAAATTGAATTTTGAATCATACAAATTAAAATAATGTAACACTTAAAAATGTAAAGCAATATTATATTAATATGAACAAGCATTAAATATATCATAAATATATTAAAACTTGTGCATATTACACATTAATATTGATTGTATTCAATATTATTTTTTTATAAATATTAAATATATTATTTAAAAACAGATTTAATAAAAATTAATTTAATTGTTTATCAAAACGAATTTAAAACCCGTTTACATTATTATTTATTCAAAAAATTAAAGTTAATTAAAAACAATCTTTTAAACTACAATTAACTTTTACTTAATAATAATCATCATAAATTCAAATCAAATAGAATACATCATTTTGTACTATATAGAAATTCCTCATTTCCTCCATTAATTTGCTTTTAAAAAAATCTTATACAGAATTTTGACCATAATAAAACGACATTATGTTTACAACAATAGGGTGCCTCTTATGATACCAGTCTATAATGTAGAATATGAATTGAGAAAAAATATAAAGAATATTTGTCAAAAATTGTATTTAAAAAATAAAAAGTTAAAAAAAGTTAAAGAAAATGCTAAATAATAAGAGCTATGATCCAAAATCTATTTAAAATTGTTTTTAGGGTTCTTTACTTCCATTTGACAATTCAAATAGAAACATTGAATTGCTCAGAAGAATGGTCATATTACATAATTAATGACCCTCATTATTACAAGATATGGCAAAAGGCATAAGGACCAAAAATAAAATTGGATTAGAAAATAGAACTTAAAAAATATGATAAAGTTCCTGCCATATGCAGGGGAAATGAAGTATGACCCAAAATCCATTTAGGGTTGTTTCTACTGATCTCTCCTTCCATTTGACGATCCTAACAGAAAAAATGAATTTTCTCTTTCTACATCTTATCCACATGAAGAATGATCAATAAGTAGGAGCCCTTATCCTTCATTGCTTATTACAAGGCTATATTATGGCCGAGGAATAAGGACAGTGAAATATCTGTATCCCATAGATTCGGCTGTATATGAATACTTCATATATTACACGAATGAAATCAATGTGGAGCTTCTATGGTCCCTTCCAATGAGAGGACCACAGCAACTAAAGAAGGAAAAGAAAAAGCTATTAGGTCAAGGCTATTCTCATTGTACAGTAAATCAAATGAGTGTAAGAATGATGGCAGAGGCTAAAATTGAGAAAGCAAATTGCAAGAAAGGTGAGCTCATATGAACTGCGCCCTTACTATTCATAGGGTTAGCCGGTAGAGCTGGGGATATAGATGGCCTCCTAGCTATTTCTGATGAATTAGCAGACAGTGGTCCAGGTGATGCTTCTGGAATGCTGCTGTAAGATTCATGATCACCTGAATCATACAATGTGGAAGAACATTAAAAACATTTATGCATGGATGTAATTATATGTTCCTCTCAAGCGCAAAAGCATCAAACAAATATCAATAACTTTTTCAATCTTTAAATTACGTTTAGTAATCAATTTTTTAATGACATGTACATATGATATAATGATGCACTCATAAATATTTAAAAAACACAGCATGACTAAACAATTTAGAAATGCATGTTGCTTCCTAGAGCCATATATGTGCGTCACTTACAGTTGACTGCCTTCCACCCTAGTTTGAGCTCATCACGATCAAAAACAATTTCATAACCTGACATGAAGTTCTCTGCATCAAAAGTAGTGGATAACATTGTAAGATTGAAAGCAACAGTATTAGGATCACTTTAGTGGAAATATATAACAGAAAGGCTTTTGGCCAAATTTAGAAGTGAAGAATGCTGCTACTAAGATTCTTGTTATGATAAAGATAACAAATATGGTCATCAGAAAAATGGCTATTTCACAATTTTTGAAGTTCAAATATTTTCTGTGCACAGAATAAAATGAAAAAAAAGGATTATATTAATGTTAACGAATGGCCAAGAATATCTCAAAGGGACTGGAACGTATGACTCTTACAACAGCAAAGCTCTAGAGAAAAAAGGGTCCTAGAGTCAAAAGCAAACACAGTAAAAACAAGAAAACAAAAAACTAATATTGTAACCTCGAAACAAATATAAATAGGTGTGCAAAGGGAGGACCCCTCAAAGTGGTGGGAACAGATGAAGACCAAAGCTAGCTCAGGGTATTGAATGTCATATCTGATGTATTAGATGCTAAGAAGAAATATAGAAAGAAGCGAGGGTGGCACAAAATTTTTAGAACTTCAAAGCATAATTTTTTTTTATATGGCATCTAATAAGGTGAAGGCATTCAAAGAAAAATGTTGTAGACTACTTATGAATGCGTTTTCTGTTGCGTTGATTAGTTATCTATAACATTTTAATCTAAAGTGTTCTCTGATATATACCAGAGCCTTTATGGCAGGTGTTCCAAGGATCATCTCAGGGATAATTCGTTAACACAGCACAATATGCCATTTTGTGTTACAGGTCAGATGTTCTCAGGTCACTGTGACTGATTCTTGCACAGTCAAAACTCCTAGCATCTCCATGTGAGCAATCCTAGTGTTATCTGCACACTCCACAATATTTTTGTCACTTTTAAGCTCAGTGACCACAGAAGCAACCCAGAAATTGCACCTACTTTGAGAATTGCTCTCACTAACTTTATCCTGAGTAATTTATTTCAGCAGGCATAGATGAATGATGCATCTTAAGTATTGGCTGTGATCTTTGACTGCCTGCATCATGCATGGCACAAATTCAAATTGTCAGCCACTGACATCTTGGGTCACACTGCCTTGTCTTGATTGAGGAATGAAAAAAGGAAAGCATGGAATATAAAAAGCAATGGGGTAAAAGAGAAGGACATCTCAGATTGCAAAAAGAACCAATTTTATTCCCAGGAGTATGACAGCTGTGTACAGCAGTTTGTGGCTTTTGAAGACAGAAACCTTCAAGCATGGCAATCAGACAATCTTGGGGAGGGAAACCTTTAAGGAGCAGATCAAGTTTCAGAGTGTCATCAGGGTCATTACAGGTGTTCAGAATTGCAGGTAAGGTGTGCCTAGTAATTTGTATAGTACCAGTAAATTTTAATTTGCATGTATTGTTTGAAGTATAAAAAATACAAAAGCATTTATTGCTGGAGTCTGGGTTTGTTATTTGTGCCTTTAGTTGAGGTTTCTACAAAAGCATCCCTTAGATGATTTTTAAAAAGTCTTCAATAGTGCAGTTTCTTTGGAATTAAAACAAAAGCAATGAGAAAAAATGTGTAAGCTTTAGACTCAAACTTCATAACTATTCTGGAAAGGGTATGACGGCATAGAAGCAAAAGTAAATACTCCACATTGAATAGAGCCAGTGGCACATCCACAATAAGTAATTTAAGAATGGATTCTAGAATTGTCTAAAGTTGACTCCCTCTAAAGTTGAGAGACCATGCCCAAAGGTATTATGACTGCAAAATTCTTCCTTTTTCTAAGGAGCTGTAAAGAATGGGCCATAATACTAATATAGTAACCCTTTGAAAGAATCAATTGAGGCCTAAGGTGCATGAACTTACGACCAATAATTGTCATGCTTGAGCCTTGAATCACTGCCAGGCAGTAACCTACCACATTCCCAGTAACCTGCCAGAGTAAAAATGAAATATAAGACAAATTCTATATGGCCACATTTAGCAAGAGAATAGCTGGTTCAAATCCCAATAATACTGAAATTTTACCCCATTAGTAATAAGTATAAATGGGCGAATAAGAGGAAAGCTTTTTCCTTCATTAAAGATCAACGATATCTCCGGTGCTCCGCTTATGTTTTCATTATCACTGCACAGCTATTACCAAAGATATTATTTCTTTGTACATGATGCTTCTATGAATGTTTCTGGAAAAGGAAAGAGCAAAAACAGGAAGTTTTGTAAAACTTGCACGAACCTTAAACGATAACAAAACTCGAAAGGGAGGCCCTGCACTGTTATGGGGGTATCCGATACTTGTAAGGTAAACTGTTGCATTCCACATATTAGTTAATTAGGTCAGTCCTTGAACGGCATATTTAATAAGAACAAAAGATGGTTCCAGTAGCTCACATTTGAAGTAAGATCTTTGTATACTGAATCAGCCAAATATGTAAATGAGGTGCCAGTATCAAAAAGAGCTTGAAATGGTGTTGAAATAAGCTTTTTTCCCACATAAAATTCCTTCACACCTACATTATATGCTGGTCTGTGATCCAATATGCACATTATCAGCATGTAGACCTTTTGAGTGATTGCTAAAAATTTAGTTATCCTTACTAAAAAATTTATACATTTACAATACTATATAAATGATTCAATGTTGTATGATTATCACAGGTTGGATAGGCACAGAATGATCGGCACTTACTGTTTTTGATCAATAATGAAAGATGTTTGTTTTTGGTCCGAACTTCCTTTATAACCAAAGGTAAACCTTCCAATAGTCCCATTGCTTGGGAAACACATGGAGAAATAATTTCCCACAAAACCCGTTTTGGATAAAATGGTTGGTACAGATATATTTTCAATGCCAAGCCCAAGCACTACACGTGATATATTATAGATGTGAAAAAATCATTTCTATCAAAGTTGAGTCTGAGAGGAAGTAATATAGAGTATGAACTCTGAACTTTGTCACTATAAAATATAATCAGAAAATGACTTTGCTATCAATATAACACAGAGATTCACTCAGATGAGGAAGAAACACACATACCCGAAAGTGATCTGTGCCTTGACCACTTCTCCATTCTGTATGCCATCTCCAGGAGTCAAATAAAGAACATCCTCTACTAAAGTTCCTGAACTGGATGTATTTTCAGAAACATAGGAAATTTTGTATGGGCATTGATCAGTAGACTTTGAACATGTCTGTGACAGAGCACACAGATCACTAGCACAAGTGACAGGCTTAAATGTCTGTGATGCCGATGGACTGTAGGTCTCAAAAGTAATATTCTGTTCACAACAGATTAAATATCAATGAGAAAATATATTTATTGTGCAATACTCATCAAGTCCAGAAAGCAAATGGCATGAAAGAAGTATAGAAGCTGCTAAGAATTGCAAAAGGCAGTCCAAGACATCAATTCCCTAGAGGTCTGTAAAATTGCATATGATATTTGGTGGTATAAGATTTTGTATATATTGCCATCGGTGCTTGCAATTTTCTAAGTCATGTTGGACTTGACAAAAGAAAGGAATCTGCAAAGATATGCTTTTGTTTAAAAAATTTGATGAAAGAAAAAGACAAATTTTTTAATATTGATTAGCATGCTAGACGAGAAAAAATAGAATTCTAACGCCTTTATCAACATCAAGAAATTATTGAGCAAGACTCTTAATTTTGTCATTTGTTTCTCAAAAACGCAAAAATAGCATGATCAAGTCCAGGTAATGGTCCGTGACTTTTGAAAAGGGAAGATTTTTGTCAGTTTTTTGACAAATGTGAAGTTATGAGACACAATAGAATTTTATTATCACAGATCATTCACACGATACACAAAAGGGAAAATTAAATAATAGAGAACATGTAATCACATATGGCAAGCAAGCAACAACATCAGGGTAGAGACATCCAATTCTGGAGATTTCTTACACTAACAGCAAACATTCAACTATGTTCTCATTTCAAACCACGTGTATTTGAATGCCTTGTTCCTGTAGAATAGAATCTGTACACTTTTAGTTAAAAAAACAATTCTCTTTATGAAATAGTGTGTTGGTCTACAGTTAAAATATGAAAAGATGATAATTTAACATTCCAAATCTGAATTTCTTAATGGTATTTGCTTACATATCTGATTAAGTAGGATTAGTTTTAAACTTTTTAATAGTCCCTATCAAGAGATGCAACCTATGGTATTTGCTTACATATCTGATTAAGTAGAATTAGTTTTAAACTTTTTAATAGTCCCTATCAAGAGATGCAACCTATCATCTTATCAGCACACTTCCTATCAGACATAATCCTTAATCTGCATATAAATAACTTCCCATCCACTTATTCACTCTAATCTATTAAATTATATATTGTATCTCATATTTTAATATTTCAATATCTTTTAATTTTACTATCTGCACCTACTAGATATATTAGAAGTGGTATCAGAGCCAATTGGGACTCTATTAATGTCCATGGAGACCTATGGATCGACTTAATTTATATTTGGTAATTAAAAGAAAATTGTTTTAGTCCATAGCCTAATTAAAACTATTAGTACAAGAAATTTTTGCCCAAATTATTGAATTAAAAATAAATAAAGGTGAGTTATATATTAATAAAAGGGTTTAAGTCAAGATATAATCTTTCATCAAGAAAATAACTCTTTTTAACTAGTAAATTGATTATTTTAATTAATTACACATTAAAAATAATAAATGTTAGAGAACTTAAAAAAATTAAATAGAAATTTAAAATCTGTTATATTAAATATTATTTTAAATATGGTGGATAAAAAAATTTAAAATGTTTGCAGACTAAAGGAGGGTGACAGAGCGGGAATAAGAAGAATGGCAAACCAGAACCGGCCATTGATCCCCAAAATCAAATGGATATTATACAAAAACCCACATCTCCAATGGACTAAACTCTTGCAAAACAAGTATATGGACTCAAATGACCTAACAAGAATCTTAACTATATCCAACCCCCAAAGGAATCCAGTTTCTGGAATTTTCTCCTTTCATGTAGACAAGTAATTACCAACCCCGTAACATGCGAAATCAGAAATGGGCTCTCAGTAAACTTTTGGAAGGACTCATGGAACAGCCTCCCTGCAATGAATATCAATCCAGAAATACATCCAATACAAAGGAGGTGTAGGGCACTAAAGTAGTGGACTTTCTTTTTAGAAAAGAAAATGACAGTATCACTGAATAGAGGTGGAAAGACCCTAAGGATATTGGAATCTTGGTGGGACAGCAAAGACTTTTGCTGGGCTACTTGGCAGCAAATAAATGAGTTGAGAAGAAAGAATAGCCTGCATCCTTTGCTGGCATAAACATCATCTTCCAGAAGCGGGAACATTTGCTTGGGCAGTCATATAAAACATCTTAATTGTTAACAGATTCATGATATATCAAGGACAATACAGATGTATTTTGTGTGAACAGGATGAAAATGTGAACCATCTTCTAATGACCTGCCACTTTGCTAGCAACTGCTGGCAGTGGCTATGTGCGAGATTAGGCTGCAGTTTCGCTCCAAACAACATCAAGGAACTGTTCATCTCATGGCCAACCTTACATAAACAATCGACCTTTTTGTGCCCTACAGATTATCAGCCCATCTATATTTAATTTGGTAGCTTTGGAAAGAGAGAACATTCCAAGCAGCTGCGATGACTCTAGATTCTTTCCTTAAGAAACTTGATGGGGCCATTTCTGAGGTGGCTAACAATAGAGCAATCAACCAACCTACTAAAAACAGAATATTTACAACTTGGGACAGTGAAGTTACCCACAGATGGCATGATTTAAGAATAATCCCATTCGAGGAAAGATTGGAGTCTATTCCTAGCCTAGGCAGAGAAGCGAAACTAAATGGCAGCCACCTTCTAATGGCTGGGCCAAAATGACTTTGATGGAGCTTCGAGAGAGAACCCAAGTCAATTAGGGCTGAGGCATCTAATAAGAGACTCAACGAAATTTGTTTATTGTTGCTTCAGTAAAGATTAAAGATGGAACATAAAACAAGGTCGAGGCTCAGGCCCTGGTGCTGCAGACTACCTCACCAACTTTGCCATTGAAATGAATGAAGATAGGAAAATTGTTAGGAATAAGGTATCTCGAGACTCTCAACCATTCATTTCCTAGCATTGATTATTTAATTACTAATGTTGAAATTATGTAGATAATTTGCCTATATAATTAGTTATGTGCATCTAGTGATGTCATTTGTGGGAGTGGCATTTTGAGTCGTCATCTTACATGTGAAGTGTCATGGGTGACATGGTTCCTGTGTTTTAGGAGATAGGCATCCCACTTTGTAAAGTTGATTGAAGTCATTATTGATTGTTAACTCATCTCAAATTGTCATTTAACAGGGACAAGGACTATAAGAGAAGAGGAGACAATTTTGGAAATTGTCCAGACAGGTGGAATTGTGCATGCAGTCATGTTTCATGCAAAATTTGAGTTTGCATGCATGCATGTGCTTTGCATGTGTTGTTTACAATTGGCAGGTTTCAGTTTGAATGTGCAGGATAAGATATGCACCTTGCATGTTCATCTTCAATCTTGCATGCATGTAGTGAAGATAATGATGACGTGGTATTCTTGGGCATACCATTTTGGAAACATCTAATTTATGCATTGTAAACTCCTATATATTGAAGCGTTGTATTTTGGAGTTGTATTATGATTCATTTACAAGTATTGTTATGTCGCCAAAATTATTCTAGAATTAAAACTTGTATTCTCCTGTAAAAAACTTACTTTGCAAGTGTATGTAACCAAATTGTTTATTTGTGGCTAATACGACAAGCTTTTTTTGGGTGGGGGTTTTCTCCACGAGAAGGTTTTCTCCATTCTTAGTCGTAGCAGAGTGATTTTGCATGCACTCGTGGTGATGTTTATTTTGCTTCTTGATTGTGCATATTCTTCATAGTAACTGTTTAAGATGTTAAAGTTGAAAAAATTTGCACATTCTCTCTTCTTTAGATATATGTATGAAGCATTTCCGAGTACTTTGCTTCCTTTTAGTTGGTATCAAAGTCTGATCAACTTTGATTCTAGTTGTGGGTAGAGTGTTTTTTGTACTGATCTTTTTAAGTGGGAGTTTGTTGCAAAGTTTTTTGTGACTTTATTGTAGGAAGGAGATGGCTAGCACATTTGGAAGAATTGAGATTGAAAATTTTAATGGAGGCAACTTTGAACTATGGAAGTTCAAGATGAAAGATATGCTGGTAGACCAAAACTTGTAGTTAGTTGTATCTAGAAATATGCCATCAAGCATGAAACAAGAAGATTGGGATCTGACAGATCAAAAAGCTAAGGATTTGATAAGGACCTATTTGGTTGACTTCGTGCTTCTAAATGTCCATGAAGAGAAGACTACAAAATCTCTATAGAAGAAACTTGCACAAATTTATTAGGTTAAATCCCTGGTAAATAAGTTGTTCTTGTGAAAGAAAATGTATTCTCTGAGGATGAAGGAGGATTTGTCGCAAATCACCTAAATGCATTTAACATGCTCGTTGCCCAGTTGAACTCTATTGGTGTGAAGATAGAGGAGAATCGTTGCATGACTTTGTTGTGTTCATTGCCAAACTCATGGGACCACCCTTGGTGCATTGGGAGTGACCTTTGATCAAGATAAAGGATGGAAATTATTGCTTTGAAGGAGATGCAAAGAAAAATCTTTTAAAATGCGCTAGGGAGACCCTTGTGTGTAAAGGTAGATGAAAGAGAATAAAGGAAGAAGAAGAGGCCTAGAAAGCAAAGGTAAGTCAAAATCAAATCCGTGGGCGTCCCATCTCAATACAAATTGAGACCAAAGGGAAAAGATATTTGGAATTCGCATTGGGGTGGTCGGTACATGGGGAGTGTAAGGAGAGAAAAATAATTTACTCGACTACTAGCTTGTCAATCCTCTCAAAGTTGTTCTGGAAGTACTTCTTGCGCTGCCTTGGCAACATAGAATCCTTCCGTGACCTCACATCAAGGTTGGTTCGGGTTTAGTTTTATAGTATAGAGAATATGATGGTGGAAAGGTCATACCCACAGGTAATCACTGAAGATAGTTGGCCACTTAAGAAGAGGAGTCAAGATCCCAGTTCCCAAATGATGATAGAGTGGGGAGTCAATGGGTGTCTTTTCCCGAGTTTAGCCTGAGAACCTACTTTCTATAAGTAAACTGAATGATGTGGGTGTGCATGTTGTTTTCTCGAATAGAGGATGCAAGGTAACAAGAGGAGCTATGGTGCTTGCTAAGGTGTTCGGATTGGCACTTTGTCTCCACTCGATGCATGCACGATTCAATGCAATAGTTCTTCTAACAAGTCAAAGAAAAGGACTACAAAGTCTTCATCCTCACCATTGGAATCAACAGTGAAGAAAAGTGTTGCATCTACTTTTGATGTTCATGCTTTATGGGTACCTAAGGATGCTCATGCTTTGGAGATGAAGCTTCACCATACACTAAAGAGACAATTAAAAAAAACTGCTTTCCGAGAGACTTCGATCCTTAATAGCCAAAGGTCTTAAAGAGCCACAGAAAAGAATAAAATTCTAGTCTGAGGGGCTTGAAGTGGATTTTAATCTGGGTTTGATTTTAGACAGAGCATATATGGAAGGAAGTGGGCTACGTTCGGTTTTATTCCTGATTCTCATAAGATGCTTTTAGAGATTATTAGATTCAGCTATCTAATGGGTCCATGAAGGGTTCCTTCATTTGTCAAGATCCTATATATTTTTAATATTTATAGATAATTTACAATACGGAAGGACATGGAATTCATATTTCTCAAAGTAAATATAAAAGTCTTTGGTGGGTTCAAGGTTTTGAGACTTTTTATAGGGAGTGGACTAATTAAAAGAGAATTAGAAGTGCTTGGGGACTATGATGAGGGGTATGATGTTATTCTAGTTTTGACGTGGGTTACAGCAAAGGAACAGCAGCCAGGATTGAGAGGCCTCAGGAATATAGCTCATATACCCCTCAACAAAGTCACGTTCAGAGAGGTAAACAGGTTGTTTAGTCGGCTAGAAATTCACTTCAAATTCGATTCATGCCAACCAAAATCTTACGGCTAGAGATTCTTTGCCATTGCTATCTGGTTAAGCAGGATCTCTACGTGGCATGTTGAGAGAAGACCTATGGAGGTGTAAATTCCTGCAGTAAGAATCCCTCATTGAGACATCTTTGTGTGTTTGGTTGCAAGGCATATGCTCATAAACTGAGGGAGAAGAAGTCTAAGTTGGAGAACAAGGCAGTTAAGTGTATCTTCAGTAGCTATAGTGTTGGTATGGAAGGGTACAAACTTTGGGATCCAATAAGAAAGTTTTCTACAGTAGAAGTGTTATATTCAAAGAGATTGAATTACGCCCCATGTGCAGCTACAGAGCAAGAGAGGAGGACAGCTTTGACCCTAAGAAGAAGTTAGACTAAAGCGAAGCCCATGATGGGGACCCTAATGGTGGGCTCACAGCAACTCTGAAAGTTTACAAGAAGAAGATCCTCAACCTCAGTCTTTGAGAATCCCTTGAAAAGGATCAAGGAAAAAGCAAGGGCTTAGAAGAAAATGTTGGTAGAATTGCATGGGTATATAAACTCTGCCTTGAGCAGGACGGATTCATTTTTCACATTATCAGTGATGCCCCACAGGATTCTCCTACCCAATATCCCCTAGAGGCAAATGGATGCAGAAAAATCAATTCCCACAGACAACACTTGTCCATACATAGACAAATAATGCAAAGGGAGATTGACAAAGGCTGAAGCAAAGTATCCCTGCAGAAGGATGTCCCAGAAATTGCTGGAGATCATGAAGCACAATTAGCAACAAGAATTAGCCAAAGACACAGACTGAGCGAGGAAAGAAGCAGAAGAGCTACTTTAAAGGCAAGGAAGTCATAGACATGAAAGCACACAGAATGGAGGTGGAGGCGCTAAAGAGGAAACATGCTAAGAGAGGGACTGCAGAAACACATGAGGCTGCATCCAACAGCAGCCATGGGAGCTAAGAAGAATCAGGACATGGTACTGGTAGTTCAGGAATGATCCTGACGATTCATTTTCTTTCCATGGGACAACTAGATCTTTCAGTAGCTTAGCTATTTGAAAACAGCCCAAAATTTGATAATAGCTAACCATAACAGGGAAGTAGTTATGTTTTGTTAATTTGTTTAGATGTTAAGATTGTGGATGGTGATTTGAGGCCTTTAAGTTGATTATGTTACTTCCATCTTTGTTTCATCTTGGGTGCTGAAGCATGTTATCTTCCTACCTTTTTCTCAGTTTAAAGACCTGGTAAATCCTCAGTTATCGAGAAAGCAATTCAACCACCTTAAAAATATTACCAAGGGATTGGCTGGAAGAAGATATATAAGACAATTATGTGCAGTATAGAAGCCACATGCTATCACAAGGCAGTTGGATACCTGTTTAAGTACACCAAAGCTATTTTATTTTTCATGCACGTTAAAAAAACTTTCCTTCCATTATGAGGACTGATACTCTTTTTGAGGGAAGACAATATTTTGTTCTTAAGAAGATTAGTGGCTCGCATCTATAAGTGTGCTTTTCTATACATAAGCTGCACCATAGTCTAAGACCTTGTTTTTTCCACCTTCAAACCTATCATTGTTGGTGAACTTTGATATTACTCAATTACATCAACTCTGTGTGTTTCCAGCTTAAAATCAGCTGTAATGATTATGGTGGCATATAACTCCAGTGTACATATGGCAAGCTTATGATGTAATGATTATGTCGTCCATTTAAACGTGACCAATGTTTACAAATCCTAAGAATGGAGACCAAGCTTCACCCTACACTGTGTCAAAGGCTGCTCATTAAGCTTGTCCAAGATATACCATGAAAAGAGAAGCGTGGGGGTTAAGTATAACTGATTGCCATGATTACGGCCCACATTAAAACTTCACTGGGTTTGGTCTCCCACAATTAGGTGGCCCGGTGATAAAGGTTTCCTATTCTTGATGATATGGTATTGGTGTGGTGGTATCTGTGCAGCATTTCCCTATTTTCCTACCAGAAGAAAAGAAGACTGAGGTTTAGAATGCAAACCATGAAATCAATCTACAAACATCCTTAATGGGTTATCTTAAGACAAAAGCCCATGATGACAAAGGAATTTGTCATTCAGATAATTTGTACATCTGTTCTCATAGATTATAAAATATGAACAAATGTAAAGTTCAATTAAAAGCAATATAGATGTTTATATATCACAAGAAATGCAGTAATTAAGGTTTTATTGCCAAACCTTAGAGTGAAAAGGTAAAAGTAAAACACATATCAATCCATCAATTCAGATGATTTGTATATCTGGTCTCACAGATAAATAAATATGAATGTATGTAAAAATCAATTAAAAGCAACATAGATGTCTATAAATCACAAGAAATGCAATAATTAAGGTTTTATTACCAAATCTTAGCGTGAAAAGATAAAAATAAAACCCATACCGATCCGTCGCTGGTAAATGCTGGCGGAGAACATTGCTTGCATTCACAGGGTACCCAAAACAAATCACTTCCAGTGTCAAGTGCTACAATTAAGCTCACATTTGGTGTGCCCAATTGGACCATGGTGTAGTACAAACTGTTGCACATCACAAAACCACAAGTTGGGATCTTAGATGTTTAAATTACAGTAACAGAGAACTTCAATTATCATGTTGAGCATATCATATCCTATATTTTACCTACTTTGGAAACTAATCTATGGTTTACAGGAAAAAGGACAATCAATATGCTTCATCTACAATCAGATCAGACTACTGTGAAATCAAAGAACAAATTCTATTGGGGCATATACTCCACAAACTTCAAACTAATATGAAATTAAACAGCATTCCATTTCATTATATTCCATAAAAATCTGACTACCGTGAAATCAAACATAAAATTCTATATGAAACATAGTCCAGAAGCATCAAACATCAGATTACTTTGTCCAAGGGACCACAATGATAAGATGGTGTTCCATGGAGACAACTCCATCATTTATTTAATCTGTATGGGTGACCCCAAGAAAAGTTTCGAAATGTGAAACAACATTAAATAGAATCTTCTCCATAAAATGCAGCGCAGCCACAAAATTAGGATGAAACTTTCAGCGGTGCTCAAGTGGAAGGCTAGAAATTTCAAATTTGTAGCATTGACAGAATTTTTAGGAAGCTTTGTTGCCAAATGGCAACTAGTATATGGTGAGCCTTTTCACTAGTATTATTATTATTATTTTAAATCTAAAAACTGCATCATAGAGAATAAAAGCTTGTAATTCATGGGACATTTTGCTGCGCAACATTTTTCTAGAATATTTGGGGCCCCTCACCCACAGCCAGGACCACTGCTCCAATCAAGGGGACACTAGCCACAGGGGTAGCCAGGGACAGAGTACTGCCACCGCCAGAATAAGTTGATCAGCAACTCCATGAACCTTCTTGGTGATATTTAGTTTCACTTGAACTATAGAGGTTTGGCATCAGAGACATAACATTGGGCATGTGGTGGGGATTGTAGTGTATAGATTGATAGGGTTTTAATTTTTTTAATTATTAAGAATATGGTCCAAAATACACCCATGATGTGTTTTAAGAATATGGTCCAAAATACACCCATGATGTGTTAAAGGAGGCCCATAGCCTTCCCCCGAGACTTCCAAACAAAAACACATCAAACTACTGGGAAATTAGTCAGAAATTTCCCTTTTTAGTATATCACACAAACATCAAAATACAGCAAATACAAAAGGGGGGAAAATTAAAAATCCGCTACTCTGACAATAGACAGAGATATTCTATTTGGGTATACATCACAAACATTAAACTCCTGTAAAATTAAATAGTGATTCTCATTTGGGTGAATTCTGAAACATGAAACCACTGTGAAATTCAACACAAAAATTCTATAATATTCCACAAACTTCATACTACTGTGGAAATTGACGGAAATCACCATTAGGGTATATTCCACGCACATGAAACTGCTGTCCATAGAAAATTCTCAATGGTGATTATTTCACAAACAAGAAACTAATGAAAACATGAGCACAAAATTCAATTTCACTTCAAAACATCGAAGTACAGTCAATTCAACCAATTTTTCGTTTGGCGTCTATCAACTGTGAAATAAAACAAAGAAATTCAGTTATTTCCGAAAATGTCAAATAACGGTAAAATAAGACAGAAATTTCCATTTGGGAACAATCTCCAAACAGACTACCGTGAATTAGACAGAAACTCCATTTTGGTCAAATTTCGTAAGTGGCCTTAAAAGAGACGGAAATCCAATTTGGCTTAAGTTCTAAACGAGGCTGTAAAATAAACAATAGAATATAGGCGAAGAAAAATTACTATCCCAAAGAAGCCAATCGTACTGTCTCGTTTCCATCCACAAAGGTGAGTGATTGATAATCTATCAGATTCCGACCATGGCGAATATTGTCATGATGATAGAGTGTATTGTAATATTCTTTGCTTCCCTCCGCGGGCCAATCCTCTCTGTCTATTCCATGCTTGAGACTCATCCATGTTTTCACTTGTTCAGAGAATTTGTGATGCATCTGCAGACCGAAGGATTGCCCATTTGAATGCTGAACAAACCCAACAAATACGAATAAAACAATAACCCAATTCAAAATCAGAGCAGAACTATCCATGATCATCTGAGCAACAGACTTAACTTTCCCCCACTTCTACCAATCTAAACAATGACAACTAAATAGTCTTCCTCCCCTCCCCCACATTGTAAAATGTCATAGGAGGTAGCTCACCACTCAATTCCAAAAAGATGTGTAACCCTTACGTAGGAAACTGCCGTGACGCAAAAGCCCTCAACCGAAGGCTACGCTCATGGATCAATGGAATGTTCCTACCTTTACCATATGGACTTTGACTGCCCCTTTTCAGGTGTCAAAATTCAACCTACTTTTCCACCCAATCTATTCATCTGTACATTTATGAAATTTATGCACGGAATCTATTCATCTGTACATCTATGAAATTTATGCACGGGCGGAAAAATTCTCTGCCCAGTTCCATACCAAAAGCAAGAGGCGTGAGATCCACATTCTATATTTTCGTTATTAAATAATTAACTATTTAAAATAAAAGTGATTGTTATTTGTTTAAGAAAGGTTGAGATTGGTATATTTAAAAAGGGGGTAAAAAGTATATACGAAAATCTTATCATATGTATAAATCTACGTAGATTCTTATGGAGAAAAACAGTTTTTGACCCAAAAAAAACAGAGGTAAAGCATCTTTCATTTTCTTATGTCTTAAAAATTTGGATAGATCCGATTTTATGAATAGGCAAAAGAATCACCCGTAATCTTTAATGTTAAGGATACTCTAAAAAAAGATCTTAGGTTTCAAGATTCATTAAAATTTGATAAATGTGATATATCGAAAGAATATCTTGATTGATCATTATGTGGAGGTTTTGAAAGGTGAGGGAAAAAATATTTTAAAGTATATAAAAGGTTTAAGTTGATTATGGGTTTAGTGGTTGAAGTATTTTTGATGTGATCTTAAACTATT
>VDFB02029944.1:0-11518 GCA_007258455.2 Sequoia sempervirens | reverse complement strand
ATCCCTTGTTAGCCAACCTTCATACCCCTCATCTCCCTCCCTCTTCTTGATCCCCCTGCTTTCCCTTGTTTGTTGGGTGCTCTTACCTCCCTTCCCGTGTTGGGGTCTCCTTGTCTTGTTCTTTTCCGCTCCCCTGGTTTATGTTGGCCCCCTTTCCTTTTTTCTCCGCCTGTGTTCCCCTTACTGTCTTTTCTTCTTTCTTGGTTCCTTTAGCTTTTGTCTCTTTTTTTATCTTGGCCCTCCTTCTTATGTATATATATATATATATACACATATATATATAGTTTTATTTATATATATATTTATGGAATATATATAATTATATATATATATATATAAATACATTTATATATGTATATTTTTATTTGATTGTCTGTATATATTTTTATTTATTGTTTCCTATTGTTCGTTGGCCTTCGTCCCGTCTTCCCCTCCTTTGTTTTCCCTTCCCGTCCTTTCTTCGTTTGTGGCTCTTTTTGCATTGGTCTTCCTTTTTTGATCTCGAACCTCTTTCCTTCGTGTATATATAATTGTATTTATACATATATATATTTCAGAAATTTATATTTTATAAACTTTTTTACATTTATTTTAAGTTAAGATTCATTTTATTTCTCTATTGAGTCCTTGTCTTTTTTTAAGTGAGATTCCTTATTTATCTATTTAATTGTTTCCCTATAAACATATATTTATATTGTTTTCATTTTTATTTTGGTTTGTTTCCTATCATCCTTATTTTTATTTATTTCTTTGTTTCCTATTATTTGAGTTAATTCTTTTTTAAATTTTTTTTATATAATGTTTAGATATATATATTTATTTCTTTATTGGTTCCTTGTCTTTTATATATTTTAAATAGATTTTCTTCATTTTATTATTATTTGATTCCTATTATTTATATATATATATATATATATATATATATATATATATATATATATATATATATATATATATATATATATTTCTGTGTCCTTTTGATTTATATTTTTATGAGAATATCTATAATTATTTCTTTTTTTGGTTCTTGGTCTTCGTGCCCCCTCTCTCTCATTTCCCTACCTTGTTCTTTTTAAATAGCTCTTGGTCTGCATCCTTTCATTCTCTCCTTCAGCTCTGCTCATCCTGATGATGGATCACGGAGTGTGATCCGAAACGTTGATGCAAAAATTATCACACAATCAAAACCAGAAACCATTGCAAAGAACATTATGAATTGTGGAAACTTGATATCATTAAGAAATGAGTTGAAGAAATTGTTAAAAAGGTACCAATTTCCCCTATCCGAAGTGCTTGTTTATTAGTCTACAACTTGTAAATTTATTGCTTAGTCCTTGTGCTCACTACGTCCATTATCTATGTCTAGATGTAGTCAAACTTTTTCAAATAGCTAATGTTAGTGGATATATTATAAAAACATGTGCATGTAAGAAATCTATTCTCAAAGATGGGCCTCTATAAAATCTCCACTAGAAAAATCTAAAATAAAATTTCAATTAGAAAGGACTAATCGATCCAGAACCTTTTTTTTTTCATTAATGCCGGACAAAACGTATTGGGCAAGCAATTAAACAAACGAACAAATATAAGATACAAGGAATACCTGTGTCTCAAAACCGTAACGTTCTCCAATTGTTTGCTCCCGACAGTCTAACCCACTACGTCTCTTCAATTGCAGAATAACTCTTCTCATCACCTGCAAGTATATGTATAAATTATATAGCAATCTGTGAAGTATTAACTAAGTCTAAAAGCAAATGGGATCTCTATTGATGAAAAACAGGAGAAATACACATAAAAGAAGGAAAACAAAGAGTAGAGCGATTCTGTGGAATATTTAACTAGAAAATGAAACCCATTGAAACGTTTAACAGAATGTAAAGTCGCTATCAAATCCAGATGAAGATGTGAGGGCGAGAAGAGCTAAACAAATGGGACGCATAAGACAATCTGCAGAAACAAGCAAAACAGAACACTAAATCGCATACGTGTCGCATGTCAATTCTCCAAACAGACGTGGTTTCAGCGATCTAATGAATTCTCCAATAAGATTTTTTAGAAGGGGGGTCCACCACAATGAAAACCTTATCTCCCCTGTGACGTAAAAACCTTCACCTCATTTGCCTTGTACCTATTCATTACTGAAATGAAGAGTTTGTTGGCCCATGCTGACAAGTAGATGTACCAAACTATATGATCCAGATCAATAATGCAACGCACCACAAAGCACCCATCTCCTTCAACTCGATTTATTCACAAGTTGCACTATTAGGTATACACCAAATGACTCTTGCTCTTACAACCTCTCCTCGTTTGGGAGTCACATCAAGTATAGCGTGACAGATTGGTGCATGTGACTTCAGCACACCGACTAAGGCCCTTCTACAGACACACCATCAAGACCATGCATTTAATTCCAAAAGGTGTTTATAAATGAACGCAGCAATAATGCAGCTTTCTCAACGAACCAAAATTTTGAGTCGAAAGTCTATGCGTGTCGTTGTGGATTTTGAATGAGTTGTAAAACACGTTAGTGAAGTAAATTAAGAGAGGAATAAGTGGTTGGATAATAACTGCTGCTATCATATCTCGTTTGGGCAGATTTGTCAGATATTATGATGTGCGACCTACCTATCTGGATGAAAATGGACAATATACACATTACGTCGTGTGTGCCCTACGCCTTGACCTAACCAGAGACCTTTTCCATAACATTTTGCTTTTGCATTTCCTTCTTGCTTCCTGCTCAGCTTATCTAGACAACTAATAGTTGGTCGTATTTTATATGGTTGTAGAATTTAGTCTTGTAATATATTTATATTATACATTGTCAATAACTAGTTTACATGTAAATAAATAAATCATTAAATGTTTGTTAAAATGGATCTTTATACGAACATTTGAAATTTATGAATGTCACTAAAAATGATAAACACATTCATTAACAAGTGAAATAAATATTTTTTGGTTTTATATAAAATATCATAATTCTCTAAATAATTGTGTCATTTATAAAACGAAGTGCTCATATAAAATTATCCTTATGTGTACAACTATTAGGATGACAATGTATATACATTGGAGTACTTCATATTATATGTTTTTCCAATCACAAATATAAAAGATGCACATAATAAATATCTTGAATTTACCACAAAATGTAAAATGTTGTAAAAAATGTTTTATGGTTATTAAAGTTGAATATAAGTTATATTTTAAATAATAAGATGGTGTTTATATAACAATAAATAATATTTTTGTGTTTAACTATTAGATCATTTATGTTAGAGACAAAGGTTAGGGATAACAAGATTTATGGTTACCAAAAGATATTGAGATCATTTAGTTTGCATTTAGGATATATATTAACAAAGAATATGATATTGTTCTAGCAAGAAATGATATTTCTTTGTTCAACTACTAAAGGTTCCACGATTAAGTTTTGGTTGAATCTTTAAAAATTCTCTTTAAGGACACTACTCACTAGATTTGTCAATGTGGTGAGTTGTGTGATGAGTCACATCTCCAAACCTAAGTTGTATATAGATAGGAAATCATTTCATAATTTCAAACAAATGGAGGCCCTAAGAAATTATGTAATGTCTCTCATGTTTACAAACTTTAGTTATATTTTTGGATTTGATTTGTATGCTTACACCTATATTTGATTCAAGATTATTCGTAGCATCATTATTTTGTATTGGCATAAATTTTGGATGCACCCTTTAATACAGTTATATTATGATGGATATGCTATTTTATTTTGATGATTATGCACATGTATGTTTGGATGAGTGTTTAATGATTATGTTGTATACCTCGTGTAAGAATTGTATGTGCTTTGACTTTTATGTATATGCACAGGTACACTTGGCATGTGTTGAGAGGATACACGTATAGGGAATATTTTCTCCTAGCTTCATAGGTCTAAGTTATTCTTTGATGGTGGTTATATGGGAAATACTGCATTGGCTATAAATGTTAGCCTTACTTGTCGTGCTCAACTTGAGTGTGACTTCCCATTATCCTACCCATTTTGACCGAATACCTTTTTTTTCTAATTTTAGATACTATACACTTCTTGTGCAAGTCCAATAAAAGTGTGTGTTGTTTTATTACATTTTTCATTTCCATAAATTTAATTCAATTTTTATGCTTATATAGATTTAGTGGCGAGTTTAAATGTTGAATGGTATTTAGAAATGGATTTAATTGGTTATTAAGATTTGGGGGAAATTTGAGGGAGTTTCAAATTAAGAAATGAAAAATACAAATTATATTTGTTTTAATTGGATTTTGAAAAGGGTAAATAGGGAAAAATATTTCATTTCTTGGTATGTCATGTTTTTATTTGTGAATAAATTTTGTGAAAAAAGACCTCTTTTGAGAAAATTTGTATTTTGTTGATTGGGAGTGCAATTGGAGGAAGAATTTGATGAGGTCATATTTGTTGGGTTAGGAATCAATAGGGGAGTTAGTTTTTTGGTTTTTGTGGGATCTTGTTTTGCATGTGTGAAGTAAACTTCGTTCCAAAATTTGAAAGAGAATTGAGGTATTTTCTTGTTTTTATTAATTTGATGAATAGATTATAAATCAAGTTTATCTATGGGAACAATTTTAGGGGAGTGTAGAATCCTCCCAACATATGTCAATTTTCAATTTAGCATGCTTAATTGTTTATTTTCAATTTATTTTTGATATTTTCCAAAATACGGGGTTATATTACCCCATGTTTTGGGAATTGTGCAAAATGAACATTTTATAGCTCAAAAGGGGGGAACTTTTATTACCAAAGGGTTTTTTAGATTTTCAAATTTTGAAATTTATTTTTTGTGAAATTTTAATGGAGTATTTGGGAATTTTTTGGTTTTTGGCATGTAGAAGTATTAAGAAAATTTTAAAAAATAAAATGAAATAGGATGTTTTGGAATGTTTGCATGAAGTTGTACTTCATGAAATGTGGAAATAGGTGTTGTAGAAACAAGTCATGAAAATTGATAAATTTGGAAATTTTGTATTTGTTTTTGTACCACACTCATTGGAGGGTGTGATGAGATTAGGACATATGTATTAGAGAGGTTTATGCAAGTGGCTCCCAATGCATCCCTAACCCAAAGTAGAAAGTAGTTTGATCACATGTAGGGAGTCATCTAATCAAATGATAATTAATGAAACATGGGTAATCAATTAACTAAGATAATGGATATTGATCTCATGCCTTGAATGCTCATCAAGGCTAAGGATATTTGGGATGAAATTCCAGCTCAGGGAGCTTGGGTCTTGCAAGGTCAAGTATCCTTGTTCATACGATAAGAGTGTTAGACTATATATCAAGTAGTGTAGAAAAATGTAGCCCTGTACATTTTCACACTCGTTTGGGCCCTCCTTGCTGAAATTGGGCTTCTTTATACCAGGGAAAAAACCTCCTATTTTGCATCCACAAGCCCTAATTAATGCACCTTGCCAAGGATGATCCTAACATATATCAATTGACCAATCATAATTTAATGATTTTAGTTTGTATGGCCTAGATTTAGTGATTTGGGACTCATACGCCACCTTGGGTGTATGGGTCCCACCTAAGTTTTGGGGCCTAGATTTGAATTTGGTATTAAACTAAGCATTTATTGAAATTTATGTCCCAAGCTTAGCCTATTGGGACTCATATGCCCCAATTGGCATATGAGTCTGACTTAGCTTGGAACTATTTTGAATTGAAATTCTTGGTGGGATTTTATTCTCCTAGATCTAATGTCAGCTTGTACTATTGTAATTTCAAAAAATTTGGCATAAACAAGTATAGATACAAGGGTAATTCACATATTTTCTCCTAGCGACTTTATTGAGCACGTGTGACATAAGTATCCAAGCATTCTAGCAATTCAAGTTATCTTATGAGAATTCAAGTGAGAGCATTATAGAGCTTTCAAGAGAATTCAACAATGATTATCAAGAATTTTGGGGCATCATTCAAGAATCAAGCATCATGTCAAAGTCATCATGCATCAAGTTTTTTTTTGAGATAACATTTGTGATGTAGGGTTTCATGATTCAAGAAAGCATTCAAGTCAAGATCTACAACATACAATCAAGAGTCAAGATCCATATTTATACTAGCCATTACATACAAGATTTCAACCTTTTGTTCAAGGGTTTGGTGAGTTGCAACATTACATATTTGTTCATTCATCACTCCTTCATTCTATATCTATTCATTTCAAGGTTTGATTACCAAAATGGGTTTTGACCAAGGCAAACCCCTATTGACTAACAATTTTTTTTCCCTCTCTTTGATGTGTGATTTACAGATTTAGGTTGAAGATCCATTGAAGAGAAATATTGGAGAGAATTTTTCAAGTTGTCAAAGTTGTCACCTTACTTGCAAGATCACGAAAAGTCACCTATAGGTTGTAATTTAGTGATTCAAAATCATAGATTTGGTAGGAGAGAAGCTATAGGAGAGCCTAAGAGGATATCAGGGTTTCAAATCAACCCTAATATTGGGACTAAATTTCCACTTGTGGCATATGAGTCCCAGTATACTAGATTTCAAATATTTCCAACAGATCCTAAATTGGCATTTTTAGATTCTAGTTTTTGTCAGAAACCCTAATTTGGGACTAAATCACCCCTACTAGTGTGAGTCCCAACGTGCATTAAAAGTCAATATTTTTGAGATTTCAGAGCCTCATTCAAGGCTCTTTAGTTTCCAGGTTCACCTTTGTTTATCTCCAATTTACTATTCTGATTTGAGTTCATTTCTAGGTCATTTACTTAAGTCTTGAATATCATTTACATTTTTTGTCTTTCCAAGCCCTAGCTTTTTGGTGAACCCCCTTTTATCCTTTAACCACACCCCTAGGACACCTTATTGTAGATATTTTCCCTCATTTCTATCCCTAGATTGAGATCTCTAAGGTTTCCTTGAGTGAAACTTGTATGAAATTGGTTCTATCTCCCAAACATAGAAACAAAATTTTTTGAGGTTTCATTTTGGTGAACCTTCCCTTTAGAACACATTTTTTTTTATTTAGAGTGAATCATAGTCCTAGGTCTAGCTTTCATTAACTTTGTATTAGCTCTTGCATTAGTTAATTTGCATCTAGGGTTTCTAAATCTTGGATTGGTGAAAGAGCATATAGATTGCATTTTTGCATCTTACATCATTGAATTTCATTTGAAATATTTAATTTCATTTATTCTAGACATCATTCAAACCAAAAAACCTAACATTCACTCAAAATTTTCTAAAATTAGTGCAAAAACCCTAATCTGGGACTCATACACTCCTCTAGGCGATTTAGTCCTAATATAGGTGGTTTTGCTTTATTTTTGGGTATTTTGAGTTGACGGTTTACCAACATTTGAATCCCTGAAAAACCCCAATTGGGACTCATATGTCCCTCTAGGTTATTTAGTCCCATGTTAGATCTTAAACTACATTTTTTAGCATTAAAAACTCTATTTCTTTGTTTCTATTTATTGTTGTTATATTTTTGTTTCAGTTTACTGAGTTTCTATTTCATTCATTTCATTGCATCTAGCTTAATTTCATTTGAATCAAAATTAGAGAAGAGCATTTATCTTGTGTCCAATCCATTTATTTTGCATTCATTAATTATCCCTTGCATGATCTTTACAACATGGTTTCTTATTGCTAATACTATAGTGAGATGAAGTTTGAGACTCGTGTCATCCTGTGATAGCACAATTCTCATGGATCTTGGGTTATCTAGCTCTTTCACTACTAGTGTTGACACTAGTTCTCTAGGTATGGACCATACCCTTAACAACTTTTTTCCTTCAAGTAGTGTGGCAAGTGTGGAAACAATGGTTGCTAGTATTCCGCAAGAAAACATAATCCAAATCCATGAAGACTTAGCAAACCTACAACATCAATTGAGTACTGAAAACATTTCAACCACTACTATCCCTACTATAGATAGCATACATTGCATGATTTAAATCGAAGGAGTTGAACTTGTGCATAACCTAGCTTAGATTTTTTGAAAACATCTTATCTCAACAACTAGTTGTGCTTTACTTTTGAAAATTTTCCAAAATCAAGGAGGAACTCAAATTCCTCCTCTCACAACCATTGCCTCTATTCCTACCTATACTAGCCATCAAGTTACAACAACGATGCAACCTACAAGTAATCTCATTCCTACCTTGGGTATTTCCGCTAGCAATCCTAGTACCTTTGTGGCATCACACATCATATCTCCTACCACTTTACCTCCCATAAGCATTCCATTCACTACTCCCTCGAACACATATACACCTCCACCATATTCACCTCCATCCCAAAATACAACCAATGACACCATTATTAATCAACTTTTGCAAATTATTTCATCCCTTCAAAAGAAAATTTCCACCATAAACCAACATCAAAATAGCCTACCTACATACTATGTCAAAAGAAATCCCTTATCCTTGGAGATATTGAGAACATTGATACCACAAGATCTAGAGATTCCTAGATTTGAGAAATTTGGGGTAAAGGAGATCCTTCTAACCATGTTTCCGCTTATACCACATTATGTAGTAATTTTTTCCTTGAGGATAAACTCTTGGCTAAGCTTTTCCCTAGGTCCTTGAAGGATACTACCTTAGAATAGTTTTCCTCATTACTGAACAACTCAATTCATTCATTCAATGAACTTGTTGAGGCCTTTATAAATCATTTCCAAGTGTACATGACTCCTAATATGACCTTAGCTGATTTGATGAGATGTAAGAAAAAAGATGATGAAAAAGTTACTAACTTTATTTCATGTTACCAAATGCTTTATTCCTAAATCAACATAAAGATTCCCAATCCTCACCTTCAATGGATGTTCATTGAGAACCTACAAACTAAGATACAAGATAACCTTACCATGATTAAGTTCCCTTCCTCCATACACTTGTGTATTTCCCTTCGTGATTATCAAAATTTTCGTTAGTAGTCATGAAACAAAACTCACCTCTAGTTGTCTTGAGAAGTCTGAATCTGCAAACCAAAACAATTACCAACCTTTTAGAAAATAGAATAAAGGCTTCCTTCAAATTAACCCCCGTCAAACAACTCAACATGTTGATACCCAAGTGGCTGCTATAAGGAAGACAACTCCTTTCACATTTAGGGATCTGGCTAGACAATTTACTCCCTTACCCGATACCCTCCACAGAACAATGTCACAACTCTTAGAACAAAAAATGATAACTTTTCCTCCCATTAAAACTCCCAATCCTAATAAACCTTTACCTCTAAACTTTAGATTGAAATTCTTATTGCCATTATCACTAACAAAATGGACATGACACATAGCATTGTAAGCATCTTAAACAACTAGTGCAAGACCTTGTTGATTTTGGTTGACTTCACATTGGAGGTGTTAATTATCAAGGAAATAAGTCAGTTGCCTATCCCAACCAAAACATGCAAATCTTTACCAACCCTATGCCTAATCATAATATTTCAGTTGTCAAAGCTAGTGAAACTAAGAAGAATGGTGTGATGAATGTTGACATGGATGATGAGAACACAAATACCATTGAACAAGGTCCTATGGATACTTATGAACAAATTCCTATGGATGATATGGTTGGAGTGATCGAAATTCAACCTCATAAGGGCTGAAATAAGAAGCCTCTTGACATTGCTTTCTCATCTAAAGATATTATTAGAATTGCACCTGATGGTCCACTTTACATAGTCGACTGAATCAATGATAAGCCCACTAATGGGATATTAATTGATCCCATCTGTGGAGAGAATGTGATCATTGAGGAATTCTTAATTGTGCATGAACTCTATCAAGAAACATATGTTAAAATGAAAGAATGGATAAAAATTTATAATGGTTTCACTTTCCCTACGATGGGATCAATCACCCTTTACAAATAGGACTAAAAAAATTATATGTCTCATTCTTCATCATCTCAACATCGGATCAATTCCATGTGAAGCTTGGTTATCCATGACTACACTCCATGGAAGCCATCTCATCATTCATGCATAAATGCTTAAAGTTTCCTTTTGATAATGAAATTTTCATTGTGCACCATAGTGTATTTAATCCTTTGCCTTCTCAAGGGAATTTTTCATTATATTTCTTTTGGCCATAGCCTATGGAACCTATTAAACCTCGTGAAGACTTCTTTTTCAAATCCTATCAAAAGTTCAAGGTGAAATGCATAGCAAAAATATCCCTTACAAGAATGTCACAACCTATGACTTAGCCTCCTATCCTTGATGAAACTATGATTGAACCTAAATACATTCCAAATAACCAAGACCAACCTAAGATTGATCCTTTGCCTATCTCCTACAAAATACCAAGAGATAACGAAAAGCAACCCCATCACGCCTCCTAAGATAAAACAATTCTACAAAGCTAAAGATAAATTGGTTGAACAACCTCCTATGGTTCCTTTCATTCCTCCCCTTAGGGAAGAAAAGAAAACTATGGTTGATAAACCCACTCCTATACAAATGCAACTTGAAATTTGAACTAAAAGAAACATAAATGCTAGAGAATGTAGGTGTAGACGGTGTGCTCTTGCTCGAAGGTTAAATGAAGAAAACAACAAAGAAAATAAACATCCAAACTTGACTAAAGCAATACACGATGAGTCTCCCTCTTTTTTGCAACAAAAAGATCCTATACAACAAAAAAATCTAAATCCTTCTTTAGACATTATCATTCAACCTCCCATTGTGATTAACCTAGATGATAATGATGAGATTGCTAAAATTGACAAAGAAGTACATAATGAATTGAATACATTGTTTTCCTCTTATATGAGCTTAAACGATAATTCTCCTAGAAATAGTGTTGAACTTGGTAATACCCCTACTTCGACACTTACTATTGTCCCTTTGGCTAGTTATCCACCTTTTGTATACAATGAAATTGATTGGGATGTGGATGACCTACTATAGGTTGACTCGCATGTGCCTTACTAGTCTTTTGCATTACTTACTTTTTCACATTGTGTGTGTGAAATCTTGTGTGTGCATAATGTGATCTCTCCATACTATTATGTTTGATGTGTCTCTCTCTCTTTGTGACATTCCTCTATTTGTACCTACATTCTTCTCTATGTTGTAAAAAAAATTCTTTTTCTTTTCCTTGTGTTTTCCTTTTGGGGATGACACAAGGCATCGAAACATTTAGGTCTCTTCCATGTTGACCCAAAATATTTTTCTTTCTTTTAACTCTCTTTGTGTCATCCTTCTTGTTTCATGAGTATTTGGGGAATGATGACAATTTTGAATTGTCTAAAAATATTGTAGCAAAGACATGCTGACCTCGAATGCATGGATACCTCATGTGTTTGGGATTTCATTTTGGGGGAAACCCCTTTTCATGACTTAGCTTTATTTGGAAACATATGACATGGCATAGGCATTTCCAAATAAGCTCTCATGTTTTTTTAGCATTTATCATTAGCTACTTTAAAGTAATTTCTCACACATTGGTGTTAGCAATTTCTTTAAAGTGAGGGCATACATTGGCATTATTCT
>VDFB02029943.1:0-26271 GCA_007258455.2 Sequoia sempervirens | reverse complement strand
ATAAAAGAATTTACCAAATGTCTTATGTATAAATTGTTCGAATAAATGAGCTTCTTCACATTGCAATATTACTATTTATAGTGTTGTCCATCATTCTTGTCTACATGGTGCATCTTGTTAGATGAATTGTTTGATTCTATCACTGTTTGCAATGTCCACTTGTATCAGCTTAATGCTTGATATTTTGCTTTTAATGTGCATAATGTAAGGATTCTTCTGTATCATTAGGTGTAATAGATGACGATGACAGCCACATCCCTAATCTTTGATGATTCCTTATTGATGCCTTTATGTAACAATGCTTACTTATAGTCATATAGATTGTCGTTCTGATAGCTATGTGGGCTATTTTCTTGATGATGATATTCTGAGTCTTTTGTAGACTGTGTATATGCTTTTAAGTCATGAGAAATAGTTTAATGCTTAGATGCCCTATTTTCCCTTTAGTATAAAGGGGCTTAATACCTTGTTGAAATGCAAAAGTGAATGCAAGGTAGAGTTGGAACAAGATAACAGTGAATTTGATGATCTCTTGACATGTTCTTGATTGTTCTTTTTGAATGATGAGAAATAAGATACTTTGCTCAATCTGTTTTCATCATGTTGAATTAAAGGATGCTTTATGAACTTCATTCATGAAGAATGATGATTATATTTATTCCATACTATTGTCCCATGTCATTGTTTATGAGCTGGGCTTAACCCTTGTGGGAGCCACATTTCTCACCACTCGTAACAATATCTGTTGGTTGAAATGATTTGATTATACCTGTTCCTGCACACTAAAAAAACAAATTAGCAAAATAATTGAAGTTGAAAGATTCCATTGAACTTTGTGCTCCCTGAACATCAGCCTTTTTTAATGACTTAATCATTTGGTGAATGCCTGATTGGATGTGCATTACATTTCTGTTGGTAATGTAGGCATGAGGAAAGATGTGATTTATCATTGCTCTAACACCACCTTTCAACACTCTTGAAGGAAAACATGGAGTTTGGAGCCGAAACAACCTGGAGACGCTCAGACACAAAAAATTGAAGACATAGAGTATAAAACGATTCATCATTACAAGCAATGATGAATCACTCCCTTTTTTTCATATTTACATTATCTTCATTTTTGTAGTTTACAACTTTACTTATATTCATTATTTTATTATAAAAATCAAATTAAGTTACTCCCATAGCTTGTGTGGGACTTTTGTGTTTACAATATGAATAAAGCAACATTAATATTAAATTTAATTATTTCTTCTATTAAAAACATTTGCATAATCACAATGGAAATTCACAAGTAACTAGATTCTAGAATATAATGAATATTTTAGCAAAAAAATTGTACCTTTCAACAAGAAATGCAATTCATCTCTACCTGTTTTGAGTTGTAGCTAAAAATAGGTAACAAGCCCTTCCCAAAAAAAATCTTGCTTAACTCAATGGTAAGTCTTCAAAAATATTGAATGACCCCCAACTAGAGATTGATGAATTTCTATGAGAATCTTGTGTTTAAGAGTCGAATCCTTGCAAATATACAATCACTCTATAAACCATTGAGCATCTCCCTTCCAACAAAACTTATTTGAACTACTAGGATCACTCTTTAACTGTTGAATGATATTACTTGTAGCAACATCATTCTACCACTATGCTTTGGATTCAACCACCCAGTGTTCTTGTAGTATTGAAATGGCACACAATAATGCTTCATCATTCTCATCCTTCCTCGAAAGTTTATCTACCACAACATTTTCCTTCCCTTTCTTATACACAATCTCAAAGTGATATCCCAACATCTTAGTGACCCATTTTTGTTGCTCTTTAGAAGATAATCTTTGTTCCAAAAAATATTTTAGGCTATTATGACCTTTCTTAACGTTGAAGTTTCTACCCATTAGATAAGGCCTCCATTGTTTTACTGCATGAAGAATAGCTAGCAATTCCTTCTCATAAATAGGTTGGAGTTGATTGTTAACCTTTAATTGAAAAATATCAAAAGAAATTGGTAGAACTTATTGCATGAGAACAACTCCTATCCCTTGCTTGAAGCATCACATTCCACGATGAATTCCTTTGTGAATTCTAGAGTGGAAAGCACTAGAGTTGTACACATAGCCTCGTTCAATCTCTCAAATGATGCATTAGCAAACTCATTCTAATGAAAAGAATCCTTCTTCAATAGAGTGGTGAGGGGTGTTTGTATATGTCCATAATTCTTCACAAATCTTCTGTAGTATCTTGTCAATCCCAAGAAACCCCTCAATTGCTTAATGGTTTTTGGAATAGGCCATTCCATGATAGCCTTAATTTTGTGAGGATCCACCTTTACCTCTTAATGTGAAACTATGTGTCCCAAGTATTCCACCTCCTTGAGACCAAAAGTGCACTTGGATGGTTTAGCATAGAGTTTATGATATTCAAGAACTTGTAATGCTTGATCTACATGTTGCAAGTGTTCTTCCCATGTCTTACTATAAATGAATATATCATCAAAGAACACTAATACAAACTTCCTCAAGAATTTCATAAAAATAGAATCATCAAACTTTGAAATGTAGATGGTGCATTTGTAAGACCAAATGGTATCACCTAAAAACTCATAATGACCCTCATGAGTCCTAAATGTTGTCTTACAAATATCCTCTTCCTTAATTTGAATTTGATGATAACCAGATCTAAGATCTAACTTTGTAAAATACATAGCTTCATTCAATTCATCTAGAAAATCATCAATGACTGGAATAGGAAACTTATCTTTGATGGTGTATAAGTTGAGAACTCTATAATCTAGGAACATGCACCAAGTTTCATCCTTCTTATGCACCATCACCACGGGTGAGGAGTAAGCACTTTGGCTATGCCTGATAATTCCTTCCTCTGGCATCTCTTCAACAATCTTTTCTATCTCACTTTTTTGTATATGGGGGTACCTGTAGGGTCTGATGTTGGGTGGTTGGATCCCTGGAATTAGTAGTATGGCATGATCATGATCCCTCTTAGGAGGAAGTCCCTTAGGAATATCTCCTAAAACCATTGAGTGACGATCAATTATTGCTTGTAAATCTAGATGGGTGGGAGCCTTAGACTAAGAGACTTCTAATGAACATAATTGGGCCACAAATCCATCAAATCCTTTCTTAAGTAGCTTTTTCATTTGATGATAGCTTACCATTTGTGGGGACCTTGCCTTCAATCCTTTTAGCTATTATGTCTTTCCTTCTAATTGAAATCTCATGGATAGTTCTTGGAAGTTCATCTCAGTTGTTCCCAAAGTAGTAGGCCATTGTACTCCCAAAACAATATCTGTTGCCCCCAAGGATATCACATACATTGAGTCATTAAGGTGATAATCTCCCAAGGATAATTTAATACTATGACACTTCCCAGAACAACTAACTGTACCACCATCTACAATCAAAACCTAAAACTCTAGAGCTGGATATATAAAACAATTTAGACGAGTAGCCAACTTTTTGTTGATGGAATTATGAGTACTACCTGAGTCGATCAACGTTGTTACTTTCTGCTTCTTTAAGAAACCCACTACCTTGAGAGTTTGTGGAGCACTAAATCCTGAGAGTGCATGACAAGAAATGATTGGTTGAGAATCATGTGATTCCTCATTTGACTTCCTTTCATCCTCTATTATGGGTTCCTCCTCTTCTTCCTCACTTGGACCTTCAATATAGAATGATTTCTTTTCACTACATTTATGTCCTCAATTGTATTTTCTATCACAATTGAAACACAACCCTTTTTCTCTTTTCTCCTCAATTTTTTGTGGAGTCAACCTAGTAGGTTGAGGAAGAGAAGATGTTGAATATCCTCTCTCTTGTCACATTAGCCCCTTGCTTCTTAGGAATCAAACAATTCTCCTCTACCTTGCGTACTAAGATAAAAAAACTCATTTAGAGAGCTTGGAATAAACATGTGTACCTCATGTTGAATGTGATCCTTGAGACCACCCAAGAACAAATCATTCAAGTTCTCCTTTGTAATTGTATCCACTCTTAAGGATAGATTTTGGAATCTTTGAATATAATCCTGAACTAATCCTGTTTGTTGAAGTTTAGCAAGCTGGCTGAAGAAGTTGTCTGTCACACTATTGCTATATTGTGCTTGGAGTTCCTATGTAAAAATTAACCATGAGATAGTGAGACCCTTTTTCCTTTGACGAGTACAAATCCAATGATACCAAATGAATTTATCTAGTTCTAGATATAGGGAAGCCATCATGACCTTTTGTCCATTTGGGACTTGATGTACTTCAAAAAAATTCTCCATTTGGTTTATCCATATTAGTGGATCCTTACCATCGAACTTGCGCACATCCACCTTTGGAAAAAAATTCCTAGATCCCAGAGGAGTATTAAAATTTGGGTCAAGATTAGTTGACCTAGAAATTTCACCTTGGTTGCTTGAGAACTCCTTTCTTGGTTCATTCATATAGGCGCTTAACATGCTTTGTATGTCCAATATATCTCCTCTTAGGTCACACATATCCATCTTCATTGAGGAAATGTATTCCTTGACCTTACTAATTTCCTCATTGGGATTAATATCCTCTATTGTTACCTCATCCTTATTAGGGGTTTTCCTCAGTGTGACAACATTCTTTTTGTCCCTTGTTGTAGGCCCCATCATGATGGAAACCAATAATTTTGCAACAAATCATACAAATGAAACTTAAATTCTCTAAAAATTTTACTGTAACTTACAAGGGCCAAGACACCACTTACCTAGAAAAAACTCCAAGAAATTAGCAGATTTATAGCCTTGAGAGCAAATTTCTTGGAAACCCTAATTTTGCAATAAATCACTTTTTTTGCTTCAATTTCTCCAAATTTTGGACTGTATTCTCCTCTATTATGTCTTCAAAAACCCAATAAAAATCAGACTCCAATTAAAAAAGATGTGAGAGATATGCAACTTCTAAATAAATTGTTTAGAAACCCTAATTCTGGAATAATTCACTAAATTTTGCTCCAATTCCTCTAAAATATGGACTATAGCTTCTTTAATATGGTCTTCAAAAACCCTTTACAAATAAGATTTTTTTTTTCCAAAATATGGAAGATATGCTCTCCCCAAAATTGGCTCCAGTACTAAGAAGAAACCTTGCCTCTATGGTGCCAAGATCATGCTCTGATACCACTTGTAATGAAATAACTTGCACAATAGAAGAAGGCGATATGAAATATGCTGTAAATACTTGATAATAATTGAGAATAAGAATACTTTGATGGGGAAAACCTCGAAATATCTCCAATGAGAACACAATTCACAATATGATGATCGAATAAGACTCACAACCTCTTATATATACATATTTATGCCTAGGATATCACCCAAGCTGACTTAGATAACCCTCTATAAGCCCTAAGATGACCTAAACAACAAAATAAAAATATAATAATGATAACATGACTTAATTAGGAATTAATATTGCCACAAGTTGACTATTCATAACCCGATGTACACTAATATTAAGGGTGTAACATTCTTTTGTTTCCTTAAATGAAATAGATCAACCTTATTCAATTTCCATATAATTTCCATGAATTCCAATATAGATGGCACATACTTGGGCAACACATGGGGGATTTAGAGCACCCATATATTCTAATAACAACTGAGTTGTCATAGAGGTAATAGTCTCCCCAATTGTGTCGTACTCCTAACTCTAGCCTCCTATCTTAAGGCCTAAGGAAATAAAAAAATTCCTTGTGCAATATGATTCTAGGTAGACCCAAACTTGACAATACCTCCCTTACAAAATAGTTCACAAAAAAACCATAGTTGTACTCACTATAATGTTTGTCCCAAATATGGGTCTAACACTACACTAGGAGATCGTTTCCCTCTTTATCTTTCACGCTCAGTTGTAAAGATCTGCTCCAATGACCTTTCCTCTTGTACAAAAGCATATGACATAAGAGAGAATACCACCTGAAACTCACCTCCTTACCATTTCTCTTAATGCTGATTGTGAATAGCCTCAACTATAAAGCTAGCATAGTCAAAGTCATTATAGATGAAAGGATGTTGTATGTCAACAACCATATACATAAGAGGTATCTGCATTTTTGAGTGTGCATCTTCCACTAATACTTGGAATAATGCCCAATATGTTCTTCTGAAATAGTCTTCAAAAGACTTGACATCAAAAGGCTTAGATTTGTTATTAGGGATTCTCAATGACTTTCCTATGTAGCCCTTCTGTTCAAATCTAGGGAGCTATTGCAGCCTAAAGCTACTTCTATCTTGTTGGTATTTTTTTTTTAAAGAGCTAAGGCTTATAACCTTACTTGGAGCCACATGGAGTCCAAAAACTTCAGCAAAAAACTCTCTAGTTATATCTATTAGGACACTTCCATCCAATGCCCTAATTACTCTGATATTTTCATCATATCCAAAAGCAAGGTGTCTAATAAGTTCCACATTTATGAAGACATTAGGGACAACTAGCTTCCCCAAATCATAGGTCCATGCATTAGAGATAGGGGCATTATAGTTTCTTTTTCCATATGAGTGTAGGAATAATTCCCACCAAGTGATTGTGTCATCCTAGTTCTTCAACTCAACATCTCTGCAATTTTTGGCCTTGTCTACCATCCCACCTACTACATTAGGGTTGAGGGAATGCACATGTTGTTTTGAAGAACCTGACAACTAGCCCATAATATCCTCCTCAAAGGATCTTTTAGATGTAGAGAGTTGGGTACTTGACCGACTCATAATTCCATAATGATTTTAAAACGGATCTCTACACTATCTTGTTGGGACTTTACAATATTACGTGACAAATTTTACACTTGATTATGAACTTCAAGACTTTAACAATGGTGAATTTTTCCAAGAAAGGTGGTACCTGTTTATTAATTATTCAGAGCTGGAACAAGTGCACCTTTGTAGATTTTTCTACTATACCAGACCAAATAAATGAGATAACCAGCTGCATTGAACTGAAAATTTATGAAAGAAATTAATTTAAAAGATGAGCCATCATCCGTCACATCTGCTATTACTTCTTGTTCGCATGAGGGCAATTCATTCATTTACCCGTTTATCAATTTTAAATGTGGGTCGTACATCTGGAAGGGAATTACAAACCTCAATGATGAGTAAAGCCTTGATTTTCTTGAAAAGGACACAATCATCCCCTCTCTCCAATAGGATTCTCCCACATGAGAATATCATCACATAGTGTCCTTCCACGGTTCCACAACCAAGAAAAGGACATGCCACTATGGGCCCTTAGACTCAAGGTAGAATCTTTTAATCTTCTACCATGTGCCAACATTCTAAGAAGCCTATACACAACACTCTCTAGAAGTTCTCTCATGCCCTAGAATTAGTCCCTACTTGTGACACTTGTACACCTTCTGCAAGCCTTTTTCTCTTGATGAAAAATCCTAATGCTAAAGCACAGAAAGAGGTAGGGAGCACTTTTATATGAGAAACTTAGATGACCATAATACCACATGTGTAGAATTCGCTTTTCAATGTGAGCACCTAGGGAAAAAGGATGGGGAAGGAATTATAAAATAAAATTCCACAACGATCAGACATATCAAGTAATAGTGTATGTGGGGCCGGTAAACACACAGGGCTGTGAAATAACAACATAACTTAAGCAAAAGGCAACCTAGATAACCAGGCAATAGCAAAATGTAACAATAACACAAGGGTTGAAGAGGGCTTAACGGTTTATAGAAGAGAGAATTGAGAAAGTAAATATGTTATAAATGATATGAAGAACATAAAGTTGCTGAAGTATATATAGAATGAAGACATCTATACTCAACACTTGATAATTTAATTCACCACAAGTCACCATGTTAATGTGACAATATTATTTTGCTTAAGTGATTTAATAAGTAATAACATACTTAAATAAAATGTCAACCATTGATATTTACAAATCTAACGGTTCTAGGGTTATTCTAGAGGTTTGAATTCACAAGTCTAGCACTTCAAAAATTTCCTTCTGGAATGCAACCAAAACTGTCCATCGAACATCCATTGAACGATTGAATTATTTGAGTATATTGATGTTATATTAACTTATTAAATAATATAACTTAACTCCTAGTTACTAGTCGTTAAGTTGCACTGACATTTGGCTTCAGACATAGTACTTTGCTCAGTGGCTCACTTCTGATAAAAACTTATAATATGTTGACACTTGTTAGCATTCTGGAGACTTTATATAGGCATTTGGGTGTGTGAAATTTTTTTCCTGGAATAGAACAATATATAGCATTTTATATTTTCGCCACCCATGCTATGATTTTTATTGGCATACCAATTTAACAAACCAACAAAAAAAATTTATTGGTTTGAAAATAGGTTTAGTTCGCCAATGAAAATATTTTATTGGTTTGAAAATAGGTTTAATTCACTAATGAAAATATTTTATTGGTTTGAATGCAGGTTTTTTTCACCAACAAAAATACATTTTTTGGTTTGAAAATAGGTTTAATTCGCCAACAAAAATATATTTTTTGGTTTGAAAACAAATTTAATTCGCCAATGATAATATTTTATTAGTTTGAAAATAGGTTTTAATCGCCAATGAAAATATTTTATTGGTTTCAAAAAAATTATAACTCACCAAGATTTTCTACAAACTTCTACCAATTACAAAAGATTCACCAATTGAATTTGTTATTTTTTCTCGAAAAAAGAAAAAATCACTAATAAATTTAATAATTTTTCAAGAAGTATACAAGATTCGCTAGGTTTTTACACCTTTTCTGAGGGGGGGTTCTTAAAGTTATCCTTGTATGGTTGTTTCTCTGCTTTGAATTTTTTTTTTTGCTATTATGTTTCTAGTAGGTCTATGTGACTTTTTGATCTTTTGACGGCTTTTGTACCTTTTTGTTGGGTTTTGTTTATGTTGTTGTCTTGAACTTAGGGGTCAATGCCCCTTTTCCTTGATTATTTTATAAAAAATAATGAAAAATTAGAGACTTCAATTTGATGAGTGATTGGATGATTGAAAATAAATGAGATACTTGTGACCAAGACTAATACAAAAGAGAAACTTGCAACCAAGACTAACATGATAGAGATACTTGATGCATGATTGATGCATGCCAATTAAATGAGTATGAAAAGTTTAAAATTTGATGAGGTAAAGGGTAAGTGTAGAAAGATGGGGGGGAAAAAAGTGGTTGGTCACATAAAAGACATAACATGTGAGCGCGTTATAACGTGTTTACAAGAGGCTAAAATCTCTCTCTCTCTCTCTCTCTCTCTCTCTCTTTCTCTTCCTATCTATCTCTACCTCAGACTATATACATAAAATAAACATTTATTTATGGAAATTTATTTTCTTATACTTTAAGTTATATTTCATGTATATAGTTTTAGGATGTTCGAGAATGGTTTCAAATCTCTAGGAGTTATATTATAGGTTTTGGAAGATCTTATAATTTTTCATACTTATTCGATTTGACGACTTCGATTTGATCTTTGTTGATTCCGATAAGATCCTCCCCACTGACCTTCAATCTGATCCCCAACTTTTGTCGATGATCTTTGATTTGATCTTTGATTTTTCTGATCGATTTATCTTTGACGGATGCGATTGATGCGTTTATCTGACGGATCTTGATGGATCGACGGATCGAGGACGGATCCTCGCGCCAGCTGGTTGATCCTCGTCTCGCGATGTCGATGCGCCGCCGCAGATGTCGGATTGATGCGCCTTTGATCCTGCGCGTTTGATCTGATCGCCGATTTTGTCGATTGCTTGATTGATCGCCTGATTGCGGATTAACGGATGGATCGGCAAAGATCCTGTCGATTGATCCTGATCCGCCTGATCTGACCGGATTTGATCCGAGGCAGATCCGGCAGTGTTCGATCCTGAAATCCGCCCGTCGATCTATTCTATATCTCCCCTCTCCCTCTCTCTCTCTACCTATCTCTTGCTACTTCTCCCTCCCTCTCATTCAATCTCAAACACTAAACCTTAAACCATAAAATCTAACATTAATAATTTTTAACACTACAACCTTAAGAAAATAATTTAATCTCTAAATCCTCAAATATGAATCCTCCATCTTAAACCCTAAACACTATTTGCTAAACACTAAAACCTAAAAAAATAGTTAATCTCTAAACCATAAAACCATGAATAATTTAGAGAGAGAGGGAGATAGAGAGGTAGAGAGGGAGGGAGGGAAGGGGGGGAGGGGGAGAGAGAGAGAGAGAGAGAGAGAGAGAGAGAGAGAGAGAGAGAGAGAGAGAGAGAGAGAGAGATGTTCTCTTGGATCAACTTGTGCAAAGGGGTGCATAGGGTCAAAGATAACAAGGAGGCCTTCTATGATTATTTATGCAATTTCTTTACTCTTCTTAGTACAAAAATCTAAATGTTTCATTATTTATTACTTCTTTATTGTTTCAAGTCTTTTGGGATGATTATTAGAAAAAATCATGAAAAAAAACTTTGTATTGAAGAGTTATGAGCATTTAAAATTTAAAAAATGGAGAAACTTTAAATGATTATAATTAATTTTTGGTGCATAGTCTATCAAAATTTTGATAAGTAACACAAAATTTATGTCCATTTTTCTGAAGTGTGCTTTTTTTGGCTTTTCAAAATGGATATCCATTTTGAAAACATAAAATTGATTAAAATACTTGTAGGAAATAGATAATTTGTTTTTCTTTTTAAAATAGATATCCATTTTTCTTTTCAAAACAAATACCCATTTTTCTTGCAAAATGAATATCCATTTTAAAAATTCAAAATTGACGAAAATACTTATGGGAAACATATATCTAATCAAATTTTATCCGACCTATACAAATCATCAAATTTGTGTTTCGTGATTTTGGCTAAGTAAAAACACGTTTTTCCTATTGCCACTGTTTGGCCCATCATGATCTTGCACTCACCCAGTGGGTGACAAATATTTCTCTTTTGTTGAAGGGGAAACCTCTTAAAGAGAGGGGAACTACTTTTCACCTCCTTCTCATTCCCTTGATGCCCCACCTTAACACCCATAAAATCACACTTCCTTGCAAAATGATCAAGCTTCTAGCATTGCAAGCACCTAAAAGGAGACATTCATAGTCTAACTCCTGATTTGAATCACCCAAAATTGAGGATAACTTAATGGTGTGCTTGATTGGTTTACTTAAATTCATTCTAACATAGATTCTTACTTAAGTTTCCAATTGTCTACCCCCCGAGGCATTGGAACAATAAACATATTCACCTAGGGAATTGCCAATTAACCAAAAAATCTCATCTGACCATAATTCTTGTGGTAACTTGTACAATTTGGTCCAAAGAGACACATCTTGAATCATCTCCATATGCAGATCAAACCTTGACATCCAAGGATGAATATATAGATAGCCATTACCCATGAACCAAGGACCACCCTTAAGCACATTGTCCCACTCAAATTTTGACTAATATTTGAAAAAACCCTAAAACCATAAAGCTAACTTTTGGGGAAAGACCCATCCATTTTTAACTTATCCATGTTTTGATCCTCTGCATGGACAACCAAATACCAACAAATTTTTCAATTGCCACATTCTTTTTTAGCTTCTCCACCTTTGAGTTGAGAAAATTATCTAGAATTTGGATATAGGAGATATCTTTCAAGATCTCCAAATGAACATTACTAATAGACAATTGTTTTGTAGACTTTCTACCCTCCTTAGTCTCCTTTTCAATCTCCAACTCCTTGAATTGCTTAACAAAAAAGTCTTTGAGGCTATCTTCGTTGAACTAGGTCCATCCTTTTTCCTTGCCTTTGCTCGTACCTTGCCAACCTTACTAAAATTGTTGAATTCATCCTCGCTTATCTTTAGTACAATTTAAGAATTATTTTATTTTATTTTCAAAGAGGAGTTATTTAAAAGTTACTTTTCAATTATTGTTTTTGGTTAAAATTATTTAATAGTTTTAGATTTTTAAATATATGTCGATTATGTTTTAAAATATACATCCACTATGATAATGACAAATTCTTATCACATTATTTATAAATAAATTAATTTTAAAAAATATATTAATATCTACACATTAAACTATTTGAAAAATAACAAATAATTATCCAAAATTACATACAAAATAAAATAACTCTAAGTAAATAATATAACTAAAATAAAATAATTTTTAAGTAAAAATTAAAATTTGTGCATTCATAGTTATTAAATAAATAACTCAAAATTTTAAAAAGTATTTATAACAATTGTAATATTCAAAATATTGAGTAGAGGTAAGTAATATTTATTCTAAATATGTGGAGACACTCCCCTTTATTGTATGACATAGAATATGCCTTTGATCGTATTTATTAATTAAGTCGAGAGGCTTTCTACAATCACATAAGGATTGAAAAACCAGAGTACATTTTTATTCCTTGCATTTATTTTGACGTGCATAGTTGGCAGTCAAGATGAAAATGGACGAGATTGTAACATACAAGATATGAAGATATGAATGAGTCAATGCTTTTTAGTTTAAATTTGATTTTAAAGCACTTTGCATAGTGCAAAAATTTCCTTATTTTAGTTTATGTTTTTAGTTTTAGCTTTTAAAACATTCTAATGATGTAGTTTGTATACTGTGATAGTTTCCTTAATTTAGCTTTGTTTAGCTTGCATCATAAAAACATGCTTTATTTTTTAAGTTTTTTTTGGATCGCAGCTTTGATGTGCTGCTTTGAAACTCTTTATATAGAGTCATACTGTAGCTGATTATACACAGTTTTGAATATACAAAAAAATATTTTCAACGCTGCAGTTTTTCAGTTTTAGTAGTTGAATAATATTGTAGTGTTAATCTTTTTCAGTTTGTTGTTCAGTTTTCAAGCCTCTGTTAAACTATTTTCAGTATAGTATTAGTGCTCAATTTTCAATCTTTCACGTACACACCAACAACCCAACATTCCCATAGATCTCCGAAGCCTTATATTAGGAGGTATGCAATAAAAAGAATGTGTGATTTCTTCAACAAACATTCTGGATTCTTCTTCACCGAGGCATTCTTCAATCAACTTCATCCTTTATTTAGAAGACATAGATAAGGTAATTTTTTGGGTGCTAAAGACATTGCAAGTATTTACATTGGAAACATTGGGAGGCTACATAATAATGGATTCCATGCAAAACTATTCATGTTTAGTTGGAAAGAGTTGTAAGTAAATATAATTATTGTACATCTCATTTTTTTTTCTTTTAAACAAAAAATTACAATATTGATCAAATGTTTGTTGTATAGGTGATGCCAAAAATATTGCTAATACATATAAAAGTCATAATGATGTTGTAGAAAACACCAGATTTTATTTTGCTTTATTACATGCTCTTCAGAATATCGGTAACTTGCAATTTGATGAGATGCTTAGACAAGGTTTGTTGTATTATTTTCTCTTTAAAGTGTGATTCCAAGCAAGGAGAGTTCATGATAAGCTTGACCAAGCGTATGATGCAGATTATGAGGATGGAGTAGAACATCGACATAAACATCCTCGTCTCACTTCACAATTAGAAGCCTATGGTGCAGACAATGAGAATGAAGTAGAATGTTGGCATAAACGTCCTCGTCTCACTGCACAAGCATACATAACTCATCTAAAAACCTCATTTCATCTTAAATAAGATGTGTGTATCAATATAAATAATAAATTAGTTTTTGAATAATAAATTATAATGTTTTTTGGTGTCATCATGTCCCATTCCAACCTATTTCCTTCATACATTTTTGTAACGACTATGCCAACTAGCATATATATATTTTATTTATTAATAACATTTATAAAAATTCCAAGAGATATCCTTCTCAAGGTGTCTATTGCACTTTTATTAATAAATCTAACTAAAAATAGACGCCTCCAAAAGGATATCTCTTGGCGTTTTTTATAAATATTATTAATAAATAATATATATATGCTAGTTAAGCCAAGAGGCTTCCTACAGTCACATAAGAATTGAAAAACCTGAGTACATTTTTATTCTCTGCATTTATTTTGATGGCCTTGCTGAAGCTTTTTTACTATTTTGCTTTGATTTTAAAGTTGTTATTTTTAGTATTATTTTTAGTTTTAAAGTTGTTATTGTCACCCACATGAACCATATTGTCCCTATCCTGATCACCCAATGTCAAAATAGATTATCATGAAGGATTCTTCTCGCAGTCCAACAACTAATATTTTTTCCTCAAAAATGTTTCAGGATTGTAGAAATGAATTGGTCAGTAAAATTTTTGACTTCCAGATTGTATCCCAAGCCTTAAATTTTTTGAACATGGGTTTAGGCTTCTCTATCATTCCGGTCTCTATTCCTTCGGTTGACAAGTTTTGCTTGAAATTGAAATTTTTTTGAGATAACAACTTGGCCAAACATTATCTAAAACACTGACATCAATGGCATTGACAACAACCAAGGCATTGCTTTGGATTTGAATTCGACATTGGTACTCACCCTCTCCTCTCACAACGCTCAAATCCTTCTCAAATACTTTAACATCAAAGCCTTTATTATTTCATAGCATGAGCCACAAACTGTCCCCCAATTCCCCCAATATGAGCATTATTGTGTATCTTGAAGAGCACAAAAATTAAATTTGTACGCTTTCAAATGGTTCCTGTGCCTTGTCTATGCGTCTGTGTTTTACATGCATGTTTGTTTGGGCTTTCACAACCTTTATGCCTTTGATGGATGTGCACTCCTTGTTCTAACACTCTCATTTTGGCACAAGAAAAGACGATGCTCGAAATGGTTGTAGAATATGACTTTATGCCTGCCAATTGCATTTGTGTTGAAAGTTTCTAAAGTTTTTGTTGTTTCGAAAAAAAAACAAGTTCTCTTGAGTACTTAATTTGTTCTTCTTTGGATATAGTGCTCAAACAATGAGTTAACATCTAGATGCATTGCATACTTGACTTAGAACATGAACAATACATATTTGTAACTCTAGAGTCGAGCCATGATAAGATTTCCATCATAGTTTTACATTTTTTATTTAATTCTTTTTTTATTTTATTTTAGATCTGAAGTTATAAATATTTTTTAAATCAATTGAATTAAAACCATTAAAGAATGCTATTTTTTATTTTAGTGTATTTCCTTATTAGGAATTACTCTATAAATAATCAAAACAATGATCAGTTTAGTCAATTTAAAAGTATTTTTCAATTTCAATATCAGATATGAAGTTAAAGTGAAATTCTTTCAGTTTAATTTATGGAGTTCAATTAAGATGTAGTTATGCCTATATAGTCAATGAGACGTAGTTTATATTTTAGTTAATATATGGTGTGATTAATGTATTCAAAAAAGGATACAAAATAGCAAGTTTATGGGATTCTACATGTCTAAATATATTTTTCGTATCCTTTAATTTTGTCCTTCATACATGTTACTTTTTAATAGATATATATATTTTATTTGTTTTGTTTTGTTTTGTTTTATAATTTTCTATATATATCAACATTATTAATTACAGATGATAGAAAATTAGTGTTGTGAATGGTGATCCTAGACCTGCACAAACACAATATTAGTCCCAAATGCAAGTTAGAAACATTATTCCCCATGAAATTCATTTGAAACATGAAAACAAGAAATAATATGAAGAACACAATGAAAAATCTATTAAATCCTATTTAAATGATCAAACTCTCAATCCCATGGGCGAATTAGTGCCATTTTGATGTGGAAAATGGCCCTTTCCCAATTCCTTGCAAGCTTGAATGATGATTGGTGAAGATTTGATGCTCTTTGGTGAAATTCCTACATAACCTAGCTATAAACTTGAAAAAAACTAAGAAAATGGATGAACACTGGATGGGAAAATTCAAAATCTCAAGATAATGACTTTGCATAAAGTTGTGGATCCAAAATCCAAATGAGAGCCTCTTATTTATAGATGAGAATAATGGAGGATGAGGAAAAATGGATGAATGTGGGATAAAAGACCAACCAATAGCATAAAGCCACTTGGCAACATGTGAGTGGACAAAGGTGGAGCACATTTTGGTCATTGTGCAATTAAATGCAATTAGGTGGAATTTCAAAATTGATGAAATGACAAGTTGGAGGGAGAAGAAAATGAAGTTAATGCCACTTGGCTCAAGGCAAAGGATATGTAAGAGGTTTTTAATGCCTTGTTGGATGTACAAACCCTTTTGGAGGGATTTTTTGAATTTGAAGAATATTCCCTCTTTGATTCCTTTTTGAAAGTAAATAGAGATTTAATAAATCAATAAAAATGATTTTCATGAGCAAGTTGCAAAAGCTAGAGAATTTGATGGATTAAGATTGACATTAATATTAATCAGGATTTGATTAATTAAGATGAAGATTAGCTGATTTTGACTTTTGACTTAGATTTTAGGATTTAAATAAATCAATATGAGAGGAATAATGAATATTAGTGATTTAATTAAATAAATTTGATCTATTCAATTAAATGGAGAACTTTAGAAGATTAATTAAATAAAATTGATTTATTTAATTAAAGAGATGACTTTAAGTTTGATTAATTAAATAGAATTGATTTATTTAATTAAAGAGGAGAATATGATGATTTAATTAAATAAAGATTGGTTTATTCAATTAATAAGGGGAAATATGATTTGATTAAAATAAAGATTGATTTATATAATCAAAAGAGGAAATATTATGATTTAATTAAATAAAGTTAATTTATTTAATCAAAAGAGGAGAATTGGGATTTCATTAAATAAAGATTGATTTATTTAATTAAAAGAGGAATTCAATGAATTTAATCAAATAAGGATTATTTAATTAAATAACTAGTAAAGAGGATGATTAAAGAAGAACTGGTGTTAGTAAGTCAGAATTGAGTATGCATAATTAATCAGGATAATTTACGTGTCTACATTTTGCCCCTCTTTGAAGCAATGTACCTACTACGTTGGTTCAAAGAATGAACATGCCGAGATCAAAATTCAATTTTATTTTTATTTTTTAAATGCCTCATTGCCGCCTTGGCGAGAAGAAACATGTTGATATATTGCCCCCTCGAGAGATCAGACAAAAATTTTGATTTTTGGGTGATCTCATGAAAAAAGAGGACAAGGTGCCCAACGGGTCCAGAAAGGGTCTAGGATGCCAAAAAATGTGAAAAAATGATGCAAAACAGCCTCTAGTTAGGAAAAAATGGGACCGTTGGTCCAAAAACCTAGTTGGACGGCTAAATAAGGTCAAAAAAACCCTAAATTTCAAGCTTAAATAGGCCTCGAGGGGTCACTTCCAATTCATTTTCACATTCCGCCTTTAGAGATTCTTCACTTTTGAGCTCTGACCACTATTCGAGATGGCACAATGCGTGCTTCCATGACACATTTTCAAGTGCGTGTGAGTGTACCAGTGACTTCCAGGCATAGGACCACCGGTATGTGACCCTTGACTTGTTTTTCGTCTTTCGTGCAAATTAATTAGGGTCCAAAGGTTAAACAAGTCAAGTAGCATTGTTTGGCACCGCTGAAAGCCTTGAATTGGTATCGTGCAACCTTAAAGTGCGTTGCTATTGAGTCTAGTGCTGCAGAAATGGAGTTTAGCAATTAGGGTTTATTTTTCAAAGTGCACTGCATGTGCGAATAGCATCATGATAGTCCAGTTTGCAATTTAGGTTTAGGGGCCAAAATGAAACGTGGTCAAAGTGCACTGCGGCGGTGGAGTTTAGAATTTAGAGGGTTCCAGCAGTGCAGTTTGGAAATTTCAAATAGTGACGCATTTGCAAACAGTGACGCATTTGTTGTTTCAGTCAGGAAAGCTCCAAACATGACCTTGATTTTTTTATGAAACTTGACATGGTGAATTTACTGATGTAGGAGGACATGGAGCTGGTCCATTCACGAGAGCATAGATGCTTGATTATGAGCAGATTGACTTAGAATCCTGGTTTGCATGAGTTTCTACAGGAGCACCTTGGAGCAATTGGGCTCTGCTATGTCGCATATTTCGAGACCATCAGGACACACTTAGGGATGATGACAACATTGGCAGAGAGATGGCATAGTGAGATGTCATTGTTTCACTTCCCTGTAGGCGAGGTGACAATGACCTTGGAGAATGTGTGGCGTATTCTTCATTTGTCAATCCTCAAAGAGTGGGTCATCTATGATGTGGATGTTGGGACAGATGCCTGTTATGATGATATGGGCCTTGATGAGATTATCGTTGTTGAGGGAAAAATCGAGTTAGAGTGATACAAGACTTTTGTGCTAACATTCAAATTGATTGTAGCTACCATCATCTCTGGCGTTCAGACTTAACCGATATTTTCTCACCGGGATGGGGTCTTGCCCTCGGAGCGATGTCTCACGTAGAGAGTGCTTTGCATGGGGGCTTTCAGTGGATGTTGGCCTCCCCACCAAGGATTTACACGAGTTTACATATTGTAATACAGGCTATTAGATAGAGTCACTCCTACCGCACATCCTGGCCCTGAGAATATTGCAACAATACCTAATGAAGGTCATTAATCGGGTTGACATGGAGCCGATGACCGTTTGTCCTGAGATGTTCGAAGAGAAAAACAGAATACAGAAAAAGGTATAGGTGGACTAAATTTTAAACATACAGGGGCAACCGACATTCGTTACTAGAGGAGGGTCATCGATGAGATGACCGTTTTTACTTGGAGGCCTTGGCTCGACATGCTCGCCTGGTACGATGATGTACATCAACTCTTCTTTGCCAGAAAGAATCGACTGATGTAGGGAAAAGAGCATATGATGATAGAGTGTTATCTGTCAGATCGGGTTGCTAGACAATTTAGAGATGCACAAGACCGACTTGATGACCAATACATGGTGATATTTGTGCATACTACGAGGGAGACCACATGGGATTGCATCGATTCCTCCTGGGCCATGTGGAGCCGGGCTTGACTCTTCCATACAACTCTGGTGTATGCTTCTGGCCAGCTATACAATTGAAAGCCAATGGAGCCAGGGATGACACATGCCTATCGAGATTGGTTTCGTCTGCTGGTCAGATTGACAGTGCCAGGTGTATTATTGCCACGACAGAGACCCCAATACCGATCAACGGGGTGGGGGTGTGGGTGAGGAGGTAGAGGAGATGGGGGATAGAGACAATGACGAAGGGAGGGAGGTAGAGGAGGGAGGTGGACCACCCCAGATCGTGAGGGGACAGAGACCTGCCGGAGACGAAGGGGTGAGAGATGGGGATAGCAGAGAGGAAGAGGACCATTAGGAGAGGATGCCCCGAGGATCACTGAATAGCTACTCACTCATCAAGCATTCTCCTGCACCAAAGAGATGGTTTGATCTATGCCATAGGTTACCACCTTGACAGCTAAGAGAGGTCAAGCGAGGGCCGAGCAGGAATAGGCGATTTTGTAGTGCCAGGCCATTGAGCTTCAGTTGGCACAAGAGACTAGCCTTTGTCAGCAACTAGAGGCCACATAGGGTAGGACCATCCCACCAGGATGTACCATGAGGCGGTATAAGAGGCACAATACTATAGGGTTCATTATCATCAAGCAGTGCCATGAGCGGCCCATACACCAAAGTTCTCCCAGATGTGGTCGCGACCTACAAAGTGACCAAAAGTCACGACAAATCCTAACCTAGGAATTGACATTCCAAAGCAGTTTAATTAACATCTTCTTTATGGTCGCTCTATCATTTACTTCTCTTTGTCAAAACCAGGAACGTGATAATTCTGAAATGGAGCGTAATCAGATGTGCACTAAAACTAGTTTCACGCATTTCACTTAAATAATCATGTTGAAAGGAATTCTACTTATGCTACTGTGAATGTAACGTGAAAGCTTTCTAAACTTAATCAAAGTAAATCCATAACAAATTCATAACTCGAGAAACAAACTATGAACTGGCCTTATGCTATAGGAATAAACACAGGGATGGATTCCTGATGCTGCAGGAACAATATAAGACTGAGTTTGCACAGAAAGTTCAAGAATGAAATCTAACTTATGATCAACAGAAAATGAACGACTAACTAACTAACTACAGATACTTACTAAGTGGGGCCCCTTAGCAAGCATCAACTAATTATGCAAGAATTGAACTTAGAACTTCATCATATTTTATTCATAAACTTAGAATGGTATACATTGTTCTGCTCATATGAAAACTAACAAAAAACTCTATCTCTTATCATAGTACTAACTCTTACATATTCTGCTTCTTATTATCATATTAACTTTTACATGGTATCCTTTCTATGCTTGTCATGCTTGTCACCCATGCAGAAGGAACACCTATTTCTAAAACCGTAAAAAGCAACTAACCATTAGAGAAAGACGCGGACATAAAATGAATCCTGAAACCGAGGAGCAGACTTCTCATAAATGAAAACATATATGTTCAACACAATCTAGATAATTTAGCATTCCACTCTTTCATATTAAATGATCATTTAAGTTTCTTCCTAATGACCTGGGTAGAGAGTCTTCGCTGGAACAACTTCCTCGGCTACATCATGCGTGAAATGGACTTTACCTAGGAGTCGGTGATCTCACGCTGACTCGCCTATGCCCCTTCAACAACCCGCGCATGCACAAGGTGAGACAGAGGTGAAAGAAAGCATGCATGGAAACAACACGATCCATTCATTAATCACATATTAAATCTATCCCATTATTCAAAAACCATATGCATTATATCAGTTGCTTGGGAAGTCAAAACAGGGTAATTAATAAGACACATGGAGACGTTTAGGCTGCAGGAATGTAGGAATATATTGCTACAGGATAATACCCATTTTAGATAAAGAGTCTTTAATAAAAGAGTTAAAACATCCATTAGCAGCAAAAGTAGAGATATTAAAAGTACATCATGATACTCAAATTATGAGCATATCCTAAGCTCATCATCTAGCCCCTACTTAAGCTAATGCTGGTCCACTAGCATTAAGCTTCTTGATTGTTTCCCTGAAATCCGTAGGAGCAGTATGGCTTTTTGGCACAGTCCCAAATTTATAACAGAAACCTCTAAAATTTTTCCATCTTTCATATTTGAGGTTCTTTGTATCCTTATTAAAATTTGTAGCTCGATAGGGATAAAGTGGCCACATTAAAATTGGAGATTGAAATGTTATTGGCATCCATAATTTGAACCTCTTTTGAAGACCAAGCTGTATGTACCTCTCTGTCCTTCCAAGGGCTGCTTCAAAATTCAGGGGGCTATGTGGCTCAGATTTCCTAAGCCCAACAATCAATTTCTCCTATCTCTTTTCAATTCTGGAAGAGGCAAGCTTCCAAAATAGATACAGTTGGCTTTTGAATTCCTCATACACTTGCTTTCTGACATCAAATATTTTTACTCTTTCTGCTTGATTGTTGAACCCATATGCAACAGTGAGCCAGGTTTTTAGCAATGTGTAAGGATCTGTGCTTTCTAATCATAGTGGTATGGGCTCATCCCTTTCAACTTCTTCATAGGCTTCCAGTTGTCTGCGATAATTGGTTTCATTGGATTCCCATGACATAAGTGACCTTAAATGGATATCACCAATGTAAAGAAGTGGATCCCACTTTGTTTCAGAGGGAATTATCAATCCATGCAAATAAAATTCACATAAAGAATTCTTTAGCCAATTAGGAGCCACCTGGTATGCATCATAAAATTCTTTGGATGTATGAATAATAGGATCTAAATTCCTTGAAATTCTCATTAATTGAAACCAAATAAATTGTTCCTTTAGGCACATGGCATAGAATTTAGGTGGTGGTCTACACTCCACAATCTTACCAGTTATTTTCATCATTTCATCCATTTTCTTTTTCATCTCCTGGATTTCTTGTTTCTACCTTTCAATTTCTCTTTTCAGTTTCTTCTTCTCTTCCTCCCAAAGACTTTGTTGAATTTTAGTCTTGGCTAAGTGGTGGAAACTCAAGGTTTGATATGTGACCGACCTCCATGTGGTCCTAAGGTATTCCAAAAATTCAATCAAAAATATCTTTTTGTAGACAACCATGGCTTGACAAGTTGTAGGGGGTAATGAAGCTTCATTGGCCACTTCCAATTGTTCAGGTTGTTCTTCCTCTTGCTGCAGGATGAATTCATGTTGCTGTGCAGGAGGAGATTGTACTTCTAAAATTTGCCTAGCTGCTTCAGCCAAGTCATCAAGACTTGGCATTCCCCTTTCATTACTATCATGTTGTGCTTCATCAAATTCCATTGGCTCATTTTGCATGTCCTCAGAAACAATAGGTGGGCAATGTGGAACATTCTCAGATACATTCTGAGAATCATTATGACTGAGTTCTTCAAACTCCTCAAAAATTATTATAACTTCAGATTGAGTAGACGTTGAGGTGACTTTATGTTGTTTCCTTGCTGAAACCCTTTTTGGTAATGTGGAAGCTACAGGAGGAATTCTCATGGCTTTCCTCTTTTTGACTTGCCTAGAGGGTTCAGACTCAATAGAAGAAGATGATGGTGAAACTGCAATGGCAACATGTGTTGCTGTAGGGGGAACTGCTACAGGAGAAGGTGTTGCAGGAGAGGGACACTATTATCTTTGAACATGAGGGTCAGACTCTGGGGTTTGTTCTGTCCTAGATGACTCTCCTACCTTCATTTTTCCTTTTCTCTTCTACTAGCAGACCTAGTTTGTACTCTAGTAGAGGGTTCTGATGTGGAGGCCGCATGAATAGATGTTGCAGGGGCAGGTGCTGTAGGGATTGCTCTAGGCGGCCCTGGAAGTTGTAGACCCTTTTGGGCAACAAAGTCTTGCCAAGAAAGGGGAGAGACATCCCTCAGGGAACGCTCAATCAATATTTTAATGAGGGCATGATGTGCAATAGAGTTGTCCCTTCCTCTCTAGATTTCATGGGCACTTTGCTTTAAAAGATACTCAAGAAATTTGGGACATTAACAGCTAACCCATGCCTCATATGGCTCAATAATTTAAAATGGTAGGAATGTAAATAAGAGAAGTGTCCCTCACAGGTTAAGTACTTGATTATAAATGCAACATATTCTGAATATGGGAAGGGCAGCGACACTCGTTTGCATCCTTGTTTAGAGACCTCCAAGGGTCCATCAGTTGGTATTGTAAATTATGCCCTAGCAGAAACAACATCTGAAGAGAAAATTTCTTCTACTGTAGGAAGCCCAGTTACTTCAGTAATTCATTCTTCTGTTACAGCCACTGTCAGACCCCATACTGAAGCTTCCCCTTCTAAAAGAGTTCTTAAAAATTCACCAGCAGCTTCCTCATTGAAAGAATCTAACCTCAAAAAATAGTTTAGCCAACCACAATTACTAAATGCCTGAACTGTTTGAAGATTATGTGTTAAGAGCTCATGAGCTATATGCTCATATCTTACCAATTGACCACCCATATTTGCAAATTATTCTAGCTGAGATTCCAAAAACTCAAACCTTTTTTGAAAATTCAAAAGAAAATTCTTCTGCTCTGCTTCTTTTTACTTCTTTCTGTCCTGGCGTCACTTTTTTTTTTCCAAGAATGACTCGAAAGATAATTGCATGTAATAATTGTTAGGAACTACACTTATCAGACAGTTAATGTTGTTTAGGATAAAACACGCAGCCATATTTGGAAAGTACAAGAAGAATAAAAATATCTTATTAGTTGTGACAGCGACATAATAAAAGGTTTGAAATGGATTATCCTGCCCCCTACTTAAATTTTGACATGTGTCCACACATGTGCAAAAGGATAGGAAAAAAATGGGTGATAATAACTGATATGTACATAGCAGTTGATGAATTAATGAAATAAATAAACAATGTGATAACAAAAGATATTGCGTACCTTTCAATTAATGCTCATACGTGCTGGGAAAGAACATAACGCACCATGAAATGATGGCTAGAATAGAAACTGTGAATGAGGGCGGTACGACAAGATGGATGACGTGGAAGAAAAGGGAATGAATGGTGGTGATGGATGAAAAACGGAGAAAGTGGCTCCCTTAAAAAGGAAACCTTTATTATGGGCATGCAACGTGGAATTTAAAGAGATTCTACAGGAGAAAGACTGAAGCCTTTCGCTACAGGAAGATCAGTGGCCGCATTCGAAACAAACTACTACATAAATTCCTCTTTGGATACTGGTTTATGATACAACCGAAGATAGTGTCCATTAACTAGTAGCTTGAATCGAACTAGATCTATTGTAGCCAAATGCGATGAGCCATTATCAAACACATTTTCTATTTCATAAGGACCAAGCCAACGTGTTGTTAGCTTACCTTGATTTTCCTTATACCTGGAGTCATAGAGCAGCGCCCAATCACTGGCAGAGAATTGCTTAGTTCGAATGTGATTGTCATGCCATTTTTTTATTTGACGTTGGATAGTTTCCGTATGTTGCAGGGAAGCTTTCCTCATCTCATCCAATGCATTCAACTGTAGGATGTGTTCCTTTTGAGCCTCAGAGATATCAATGTTAAGCTGGAGAGCAGTCCTCAAGGTTTTATGTTCAAACTCTACTGGTAACATGGCAGTCTTACCATAGAGTAACTCAAAAGGAGTAAACCCTGTAGTTGTTTTCTATGTTGTCCTATAGGCCTAAACTAGTTCAGGAAGGTGACTGCTCCAATCCTTCTTGTGTAATTGGACTGTCTTTGTAAGGATTGCCTCAATTTCTCTGTTGGTAACCTCTGCCTGGCCATTGGCTTAAGGGTGATAGGGGCTAGACTTTTTGTGCCTTATCTTGTAATCATTCATCAATGGAGTGATTAAGTTGGATGTAAATTGAGCTCCTTGATCAGTAACAAGTTCCCTTGAGACTCCAAACCTAGTAAAAATCTGCTCATACAAGAACTCAACAACTTTATTGTCACGGGCATGTGTCATTGCTTTCACTTCCACCCACTTGGTCACATAATCAGTACACACTAAAATGTATGATTTTCCATTGGATGGAGGATCAATAGGCCCAAAAAAATCCATGCCCCACTTGTCAAAGGGACTGACTACCACTTGAGGATTCAGGAGCATTTCATCAGACCTTGTTGGTCTCCCCATGCGTTGACATCTGTCGCATTTCTTGGTGTAGGTTGCAACATCTTTGTGTAGTGTGGGCCAATAGTATCCTATGTTAAGCACTTTCATAGATGTTCTCTTGGCTACAAAGTGTCCACCACAGGGCTCATCATGACAGGAATACAAAATGTCATAGGTCTCATCTTTCCTAACACATTTTCTCATGACTTGGTCAGGTCCTGTATAAAATAAACAGTCTGCAATCCATGAAAAGTTAAAACTTTTCTGAACCAAAAATTTATTTTCCTTTGGTGAGAAGTGAGTTGAGATCTTGTTTGCTGCTAAATAATTTGCAATATCTGCATACCATGGAGTTTGAGTAGCAATAGAAAACAAATGTTCATCAGGGAAGTTATCATCAATTACCTCAGGAGTGTCAAGTGTAGGTGTTTGAAGTCTTGAAGAGAAATCAACCACCACATTAGCTCGGCTTGGCTTATCAATAACTGTGATATCAAATTCCTGCAACAATAGGAGTCATCTTGCTAATCTGCCAGATATGATAGACTTATTCATGAGGTACCTTATTGCTATATGATTTGTATGAACAAATATTTGGTAACCAGTGACATAATGTCGAAACTTGTTCAAGGCATACACAACTGCTAGCAATTTTTTTCTGTGACAGTATAGTTTAATTCAGGACCTTGAAGATTTTTGCTAATGAAATATATGGTACATGTCTAATGGAATTCCTTTCTATCCTAAAACTGCCTCATGGCATAATCAAGCATCCGCGGGTGTATATGAAAAAGTAGACTCCACTGGTCCTTTGAAGAGTAGGTGCCCTGAAAAGTAAATTCTTAAGTCAGCAGGAAAGATTTGTCACAGGCCTCAGTCCAAGTAAATTCAAAATCCTTTGTCAATAAGGCATATAATGGATTGGCTATTTTGCTAAAATCTTTAATGAATCTTCTATAACATCCAACATGTCCTAGGAAACTTCAAACATCCTTTTGTTTCATAGGTGTTTGCAAAGTTAGAATAACTTCAATTTTTGTAGGATCAACTTGAATTCCTTCCTGAGAGATATGATGGCCTAAAATAATTCCCTCTTGCATCATCATAAATCATTTCTCACTATTCAAAGACAAATTCTTGGCTCCCTGACATCTTTTCAACACTTTTTTCAGATTGGCTAATACTTCTTCATAAATAACTCCATAAGTAGTGAAGTCAGCCATGTAGATTTCCATAGAATTGTGAGAAATATTGGAAAAAATATTGATCACCGCCCTTTGAAATATTGCAGGTGCAT
>VDFB02029941.1:0-25261 GCA_007258455.2 Sequoia sempervirens | reverse complement strand
GTTTTTGACCCACACAATTTCCATTTGCGCGCCTAGTCCAGGCTTGTGCCAAAATGGGAGCTTTGGAACAGGGTATGGACATCGATCGAAACGTAATGGAATGGCGATTATTTTTGCATATCACAATTGCAAATGCTCTAGTAGACATGTATGCAAAGACGTGGAAGCATAGAGAAGGAATGCGAACTGTTTGATCAGATTCCTCAAAGAAATGTAGTCTCATTGAATGTTATGATTGCAGGATATGCACAAAATGTCTTTGTTGAAAAGGATTTAAAAACTTTCAACAAAATGCGATTGGCAGGTGTAAAGCCAGAGTTCGCAGCCTCTGCCAGCGTCCTCACAGCCTGTGCAAAAATAGGAGCTTTGGAACAGGTATGCGCATTCATCAAACGATGAATGATAGAGGAACTTTGCAGATGTTGTAGCGGCAACTACCCCAGCAGACATGTAGGCAAAATGTGTAAGCATAGACAACGCACGTGAACTGTTTGACAAAACGCCTGCAAGAAATTTCTTCTCGTGGAATGACCTGATTGTCGGATATCCAAAATGTGGAAGCATAGACACGACACCTGAACTATTTGACAGAATGCTTCAAAGCACATTTTTCTAATGGAACACCTGATTGTAGGATATCGACATAATGGGTTTGTTAAAAAGGCTTTAGAAATTTCTAACCAAATGCAATTGACAGGTGTACATCCAGATTCTACAATCATTGCCAACATCCTCCCAGCCTATCCCAAAAAAAATTGCTCTTATGGAATGTCCTGATTGTAGGATATGAAAAATATGGAAGCTTAGACAAGGCACCTGCACTGTTTGACAGAATGCCTCAAAACACAGTTTTCTAATGGAACATCCTGATTGCAGGATATCAACAAAATGGGTATGATGAAAAGGCTTCAGAACCTTGTTCTTCCTGGGGAGAACTAGGTTGCAATTACATGCACAACGGATCTTCTCTAGCTTTGAAATACCCCTAACGAAGAATGTCTTTGACATGCAATTTCAATTATTATTTTTTAGCTTTTTATTAAAGGTCTATCGTTTATATGACGTAATAGTTTTGGATGGGTAGTGTATTTATAGAGAATATATTTTTAACAAGTAATGCAGGTTATGGATGTATCAATGAATTGTTGACCATTTTAAATCATGGTCCAAATTTCCTCCACTATATCTTAGTTCTAACAATCAAAATATTTGTATTTTTGTGTTCAACATATTTTTTCTTTAATATTAATATACTCTATTTTTTGTCAACTAAAAGAACATAATAGTGTAGGATCAAAATGTTTCCTTAACTTACATTGGCATAGTTTCTCAACTAGATGATAGGTTAGGTTTTGTTCTCTTAGATTCTATCAAGAAAAAATACATGATTGAATGTGCAATTTTGTTAGGGAAATTTTGACTTATGCGAGTGTAATCTTAAATTTATTGGACATTAATTTAAGTTTGTAAATATGTTTGTATGACAAGTAGTCCTGATTGATTGGTGTGTAAGATATGCGATATTTTTATGAATAGTTATTTTGTTAAAGTTTATATTGAGATGCAAGTGAATAAAAAATATCTAAAATATATAAACTATATAGTAGCTTAATAATTGTGAGGCTCTTTTGTGAATCCATGACTAGTATGATTTAGTATTTAATAAGAAGGTTATCTATAGTATGGAAGACTATATAATACATAACTTTTATAGTCAAAGATCTTATAATAGACATTTAGAACAAGTATTAGACAATATATAAATATTAGATAATGTAATATTATTAGGATATATTTATAATTAATGAAGGGTGTTGAAAATTGAGTTAAGAATAACATATGTATTAAATCACAAGCTATCAACACCCACTAAGAAATATAGACATGCATGTATTAAAATTAGTTTAAAATAACTAACAATTATCTTATGGTGTAGTTTAAGTAGTCGGAGGATATTACAAAAGTCACCATTAAAAGGTAAATATTTATTATAAATATTCTTTGTAAATTACTATGTAGATCATTGTAAAAACATGGATAACTTGTTAAATTTAAGATTATCATTATCAAACTATATCATGAAAGGCATAAAAATAGTTGGCAATAAAAGAAGTTACAATAGTCTTTTTTTATGGTTGTTTAGGTGATAAATAATTTCAAGAACAAATATATTAGAGCCATTAAATGATAATACATGCTATTTGAAATATGAATCTTGAATATATAGTTTCATAAATTTATCTTTTTATGGAACCTGTGTGATAAAGGATTTTTTAAGAGAGAATGTAATATGGAAAATGGGTCCTTATTGGTTAGCTTTTTTATTTAATCCTATTTTATATGATATTCAAAAATCTCTAGAGAATAAAGTGAGGATAAGAATTTTACTATTTTGTATGTATCTTGGGATAGAACAAGGTATGGATCTTTAAGTATAATTGTGTACTTAAATAATGGTCTTGGAAACTAGTCAAGATAATTATATATATAGTTGTTATGTTGTATAATACTTTTGTTTATCCTTATATGATTAATCATATTTATATGTTTTAAATTTATGTATTCATTTTTATTTTTACTTAGAACAAACTTAATTTAACTTTTTTATTCTAATGTTATACCTTACACCACATGTCTTGTTGTGTTTGTTGAAATCTCAAGCAAGGGATCAAATGGGAGTGTAAGAGGCTTCAACTTTATTGTACTTACTATGAATATTGGTCCCATTATAAATGCAACAACAAAAATCCACAAGGTTTTAACGAAGTTTCCTTGGTGTTGTCATGAACTACTTTAGAGGGTAAAAGAGTGGTTGTTTCCACAAATTTATTAGATGTGAACTAGTTGTAAGCCTTTCATGATGTGTTGGATAACTTGGCTATGATGTATGATGAATTTTATGGGTTGTTTTTCTTTCTAAAAGATATATTATGTGATTGCTATTATGGACGGGGTGGAGATATTAAGTTGATATGTGCATTTGAGCATTACTTTGATAATATGTAGTGTTGGTGAAGATTTTCATTTTTTTCCTTTCCGACCTTTCCTTGTAAAGTTTTGAATGAAATTATAAACAATTTTCTCACCATTTCTTGACATGTTTTAATGTCTATGTAGTTGGATGATTTTTCATGTTTTTAAATAAAATGTTTTTGGTTGTGTGACTTATACAAAATTGTTGTATATGTTTTTGTTTTATAACATATTTTGTGGACATAATTTGTTTTTAATAAATATTTTATATTTATAAACTATTCCACACCATTTTCATTAATATTGGGTCATTTGTGGAAGAAAATATGGATCATTAGGAGAGAAATTAAGGCACTTACAATGCATCACATTGTTATGTACCTGTGGATATGATAATTTAAGGTATTTAGGTATTTAGATAGCTTTGTAGGCTATTAGTAAGGAAAAGTAATAACATAATCATGCATTATTAGGATGTGTGTTATCTTCCAAGTAGGTGTAGATGTGCATTTTAAGTAGCATATGATGAGCTTCAAAAGTGAAGATAATCAAATGAGTATTTCACTAAATTTCATAAGGAAAGCAATAGCTTCCAAATGGGAACCATATTAGCATTTGGTTTCCTATCAAGATAGAGGGCAACTTTTAGTGGGGTGGGAGGCTCCAAGGGACCTAGTTCTAATAGAACAAATAAGATGGGACAAAAAGAGGAAAGGTATTATTACACTTTGTATAAGTAGAAAGGAAGAATCTTCATAAGCCATGAAACAAAGGTTTTTAATAGGAAATTCTTTCGGTGCTGTGGGAGTTTGAACTTCCAGGCTCAGAAGTAGGGTAGACTTTAATAGGCTGGGGATTATAGACTTGGATTTTCTTGCCAGTCTAGACAATGGGAGGGTCTAGGACCATCCTTACTAGACTCAAATTAGGTTTATTCCTAAACAACTGGAGGTTGAGTGTCATCATAAGCAAAGGCGAAGAAGGCATCTGAGTTGGCGGTCAGCAATTTTTGGAAATGTTCAAGAGGTAATCTTATCAGACTGGTATGTAAAATAGGATATCTTTTGAGGAGGTTTTCTTATGGTCTTCAGGACTCTTTCTTAAAGAACAGAGTAAGTAGTAGGGGAGAGAAACCCTGACCTTATAGCGAAAATGATTGAGCAAGGAAAAATGATAGTCGTAGACCCTAGTGAACCATCCATCCAGGGTGATATACTCCATAATGATGCGAAGAAATTTTCTCTAGAGAGCTTTAATGGAGTCGGCCTTCAAGTAACTATTGGAAACTTTCACAAGTTTCAATATTTCCTTGACTTTCTTCATAAATCTAACCACCGCTTCATTAGAGAGTTTCCTGTCTTGGAAAAATTTATGTCCTTCAGTGGACATACCAGTCACTTCAGCGATGAGATTTTCATCAAGCTTGACTTTCTTGCCAAAAAGGGTTATTTCACCATTGTTCCAATTCTTCTCAAAAAGCTCTATAGCTTCCTGATTAGACCCATGGAGTTTCTCCAGAAAAGGGAGTAAACCCCCACTTTTAACTTTGTTCCACACTTTAGTGTTTCTTGTGTGCATCTCGAAGCTTTCTGGCTCAACTCTTTTTCTTTCTCCTCCCATTTTAGCAAGCACAGTAATGCAGAAAGAGACGAAATCTTGGTGCAAAATGGTCTCGCCAAGCCTGTGAGCCCACAAAGCATGCCGAGCAAACTTACAAGACAAGCTAATTAGCTCGCCCCATGCAATCTAATGATAGTGATGTACTTACCCCGTTCTATCATCATGATTGAGGTGACACACATCTTTCCCATGTGATGCATCATAGTTCAATAAGGCTCAGACATCAACACCTAAATCACTAATATTCAGCCATGTGCATTGTCCTTTACTTTTAACCCCTTCATTCGCAAAAAATTCTGCCACAACATTGGCTTCTCTATAGGCATGGGATATCTTTATATTATCAAACTTAGCTAAGGTCGAAATAGCATCATCAATCCAAGACTTTATGGTCCATGAGAGGGGGGGACCTACCTAAAAGACATTCAATAATATTTTTTGAGTCCCCTTCAAGCCAAAGGTTTTTAAAATTCAGACTATGAGCCAAATTTATTACATGAAAAGCTCTGACAGCCTCAGCCAAATGATTGGTTTGTGAGCCAAGGGGGGTAGCAATCACACCTAGAAATTTTCCAAAAGAATTTCCCTTATAACTCCACCACATCCTGTCGCACCAGGATTTCCTTTAGCCGCCCCATCAAAGTTGGCTTTGATCCAACCATTAGGCAGAAAATTCCAAGAGACACCCTCCTTGTCCTTCTTAGCATGTTTAGGAGCACAAGAAATATCATAACTAATTTTCCATTCCTTAGCAATCGTTAGATCATAGGAAGAACAAGCTACTTTCTTGAGATTACAATCCATCTGGGGGATTGCATTGAAGTTTTCTTTCATTAATCTAATTATTTTGTCAAATACTACAACCTCTAAAGATTCTTTATCTTTGTAAATTCTATTGTTTCATTCTTTCCAAAGACCCCAAGCAATATGAGGGAAGGAAAAATCCCACAACTTTCGTAGTGCTAGGTTGTGATTAGGGGCTTTCCGTTGGATGAAAAATTCTTCAATTAATGAGGGGAACACCCAAGAGAATTGCCAGTAACAGAGAAGTTTTTCCCAAATTGAGGTAGTAAACGGACAATGAAGAAACAAATGACAAACTGACTCTACCTCCATCTTGCAGAGATAACATCTATTGGATATTTTAAAACCTCGCTTGCAGAGATTATCAACTGTGAGCACTTTGTTTTGAAGAAGGATCTAGAAGAAGATGTTGAATTTAGGTAAAAGGTGTTTGATCCAAGCATTCAACCAGAAAGTGGGGGGGGGGACTTGGGTAGAAGACAGCCTAGAAAAAGCCGACGAAACAGAGTAGTTACCCAAGGGTTTATCTTTCCAAACAAGACAATCTTTTGTCTGATCATGGAAAAGTCTGACAACCAGCAGGGGGGATTGAACAAGAGCAAGAACTTGACTAACAAGACATAGATCCACCCATATTCCATTCTTCCAATAATATTTAACATAAAAACCAAAGAGAGCTTTACAAATCTCATCCCACCTACAAAAAGGTTTAATTTTGGCAAGGGGATCCTTGAACAACCATCTATCATCCCAGAATCTTGTTTGGTTTCCACTCCTGACTTGCCAACCCACTCCTATTTCAACCACTTTTCTACTAGCAATCGAGTTATTCCAACAAGTTGAACCTCTAGGTAGAAGATTGGATTCCATCATGATTGTAAGAGATCTATTATTCTCCAAATGTTTTCTTATCATAATTTCAGTCCATTCCCCTAAGGATGAAAAATACTCTCTAAATTTGCTTAGCAAGAAGAGTCTTGTTAGCCATTCTGATTTTCCTAAGACCTAAACCACCGAACTTTCTAGGTCTGCACACCAAATCCCACGCTATTAAAGGTAGCCTTTTTATTTCTTCAACACCCGACCAAAGAAATATTTTTTGAATCTTTTCAATAGCATCCGCAAACTTGGTAGGGATTTTAAAAAGGCTTAAGGCATAAATCGGAAGATTCTGAAGAGTAGCTTTGAGGAGCTGTAATTTACCGACTTGACTTAGAAGAGTTACTTTCCATCCAACAAGCTTCTTGCTAAACCTCTCAACCAACGAATTCCAAAAGGACTCGGGGTGTTTAAGGCTTAAAGGTAAACCTAGATAGGTGGCAGGTAAAGACTCCACCTTGCAACCTAGAATTTTGGCAATTTTATTCTGTTTGTGTTCAGGAGTATTAAAGAAGAAGAGAGAACTTTTATGTTTGTTAATCAGCTGGCCATATGCCCTCCCATACACATCCAACATATTTTTCAATGTCTTTCCCTCTAAAATAGTAGATCTTCCCAAGAGCATGGTATCATCAACAAACTATTGATGAGAACAGATCAAATTGCTAGAAGACGGTTTAAGACCAACGAGGGATCTTTGATCTATCAGCCTTTTTAAATTTCTTCCAAGACTTTTAGCCATGATAGTAAATAAAATAGGAGAAATAGGATCTCCTTGTCTTAGTCCTCTAGAGCTTTGAAAGAAAATCGATGGAGATCCATTAACCATTACATAGATTGAAGCTATAGACATAAGTTGCTCCACCAACTGAAGAAACCTGTTACTGAACCCAAATGCCTTAAAAATTTTAAACAAGAATTTCTAGTGAACTCTATCATAGGCTTTCGATATATCAAGCTTTAAGAGAAATCCTTCAATCTTTGAATCCACCAGGGAATGGTTATTCTCATGTACTGTGACTATTGAATCAAGGATTTGTCTACCAGGGACATATCCATTCTGTTGAGGTGAAATCAGAGTAGGCAATAGTATTAGAAATCTGGAAGTCATAACCTTCAAGATGATTTTGTAGATAGAGTTACAGAGGCTAATGGGTTTGAAAAAATCAAAGTCCACCACTCTAGACTTCTTGGGAATAAGGACCAGAAAAGTGGCATTTAACTCTTTTAGGAGACTTCTGGACCCAAAAAATTCTTTAACAGCATTCACCACATCCTCTCCAATAATCTCCCAAAAACATTGAAAGAAGAACATAGGAAACCCATCAGGACCCAGAGCTTTACTCCCTTCAAAGGAAAAGACAGCCTTCCTAACTTCCTCACTAGAGGGAATAAAAGCCAGCTTAGAATTATCTTCCAGATTAATCACATTAGGTATAGCCTCTATCAAATGATCCTGATCATTTTGGTTAGTTTCCTCATTCTCAGAAAGAAGATTTTTGAAGAAAATAACAACTTTCCTTCTAATATCCTCCTTCTCCTCAAACCAGTTACCATCAGCTTCAATAAGAGAGATTTTGTTAACCGCCCTGTGTTTTGAGGCCGACAAGTGAAAGTACCTAGTATTTTTGTCACCAGCAGATAACCATAAAGCTCTAGATCTTTGTCTCCAAAACTCCTCTTCTTTAGAAATGATGGTGTGTATCTTAAGAAGGAGATTGTTCTCTTTTTCCTTAATATCATTCAAGTATCCTTCCTTCTGTATTTTATTTTGGATCTCCCCCAACTCCATTTGAAGATCAGATTTAATCCTAAAAATGTTACCAAAAGACTCTTTTTTCCATTTTTTTAAATTGAATTTAACTTCCCTAAGTTTTTTGGCAACTCTAAACATAGTTGTCCCAGAGATATTAATGTTCCACCATTTCCTAATTTCCTCTTTAAAAAGAGGATGGGAAAGCCACTTTTTTTCTAATCTAAAGGGGATGCTTTTCTTTATCTTTAAAGGATTTGCAACAAAACTTATGGGAAAGTGGTCGGATCCAATCCTTGAAAGGGCTTTAAGAGAACAATAATAGTTTAAGAACCATTGGTCAGAAATTAAAGTTCTATCTAATCTAACCTGGATCAGATCCATACCATTTATGCGATTCAACCAGGTATAGGAAGCACCTTGCAAATCCAGATCAATCAACGCCTGATTATTGATAAAGTTCTGAAGATCCTCCTTACTTTTTGCATTGTTCTGGGATCCTCCAAATTTTTCTTCATTCAGTAAGGGAGTATTATAGTCTCACATGATAACCCAAGAATCACTGTTAAAAATCCTTCAAAAAATGGTTAGATCCAACCAGAAAGATTTTTTGGTACCTTTTCCATTGGGAGCATAGATATTTGATTGAATCCAACTGAAATTGTCCCTGATGTGGGTAAATCTAGTAGCAATGTGGTTCGAGCCTTCCAAAATTAGATCCCCTTTGATAATGTGACTATTCCATAAAGTGGAAATACCTCCTAAAGCACCATTTGAGTTATTGCCATGTATACTATAGTACTGAAACAATTTTACTTTTCCACTTTTTCCTTCGACATTTTAGTTTCCTGAATAAGGAGAATATTTGGCTTATGATCTCTAACAAAATTATGCAGAACATCCTGCTTATGGGGATTATTAAGTCCCCTTATGTTCCATGACATGATCTTCATGATTTTCCAGGGGAGTGGAGAAACTCTGAGATGATTTTTGAAAGCCATCTACAATATCCTGAAAACTGTTATGCTCTCTTGTCCATTTAGTAGATCTTTTTCCATGAGAGTTCTTTGTTGCTCCACAGTCTGCCTTGGATCTTGACCTAGTAGAGATACCACTTGGAGTATTCATTTGTTTATCTTTTTTCTTCTTTTTCTTGGATAATACCTCCTCTCTATCAGTATCTTCTTGACTTTCCATCTCTTTACTAGATTCCCACTCCTTATCAAATAGAAGTCTTTCCTCCCAGGGTAATGTGTCCATGAGGCCATTCAAATGATAGGTTGAGTAATCAGTAGAAAGTTCAGTAGCTTGGCCCTGATTATCATAGGAGTCCTTTACCAATTCTGAGGAATTAGGAACAGTTAAGGGATCTACACTTGAAGGAAAATAACCTTCAGAGGAAGGGAGCAGAAGAGGAATATCAAGTTCCAAGGACAAACCCTAGATAGGTATGTCCTCCAAGCCCGGATTCCCATCAATATTCTCAGTTGGGCTTGTCTCTAGAAATAAAGGACCTACATCCTGACTCTGCTTTTCTTCACCAACCGCCTGCCCCACACTTGCTCCTTTTTCCTTAGTTATCAAGGTGTCCTCAAATTCCTTACGCTGGGGTTCCTGAGGAACCACACACTTAGTCCCCATTTGCAACTAGCCTGTTTTAAGATACCATGAACATTAGACTCTTTATTCTCTAAGCATTCCCCTTTTGATTTCTTTCTCCATACAAATTTAGAAGTTCCAACTGGCTTCTCCTTTTCTTTGATGGCATTTAAAGGACATTTCTTAGTGCAGTGCCCAAGATTTTCTACATTTGAAGCAAGCAAAAGGAATAGTTTCAAACTCAATAGCCTGCAACTAGGAGCCCAGCTTCGAAAGAATCTCAACTAATGAAGGAAGGTCAGCATTCTGAGAGACCCCCACACATATTCTTACAAATACCAACCTCTTTCTAGCAGTTGTCATAGAGTCAATAGAAAGAAGCTCTCCAAAAGAGTTCGCAATGCCATAAAAGACATCTTCATTCCAATACTCCAGGGGGAGACCCGAGAGTCTAACCCACACTGGGACATTCTCAAAGATAGAATTCGATAAGTCTAGATTTGAAGACCATTTCTTAAGAGCCAAGGAGGATTTCCCTATTACCCATGGACCACCACTTCTTACAGCCAAGATATCCTCCCTCTAGGTGAATTTAGAAGCAAAAAAGCCCTTTGGGAGCACTGCCACTAAAATTTTTCCATAATTTCTCCATTTATTTTTGACAAACTCCCTAACCACTTCAATATTTGGTCTACGACCCATAAATTTACCCACCAGGGTTCTTTCCATTAAAGCAATGTTATGATCAATTAACAGATAAGGCACAGAGATTACAAACTTACCTTTCTCAGGGACATAGATATTTTGCACTAGAGGGAATGTTGAATTTTCATTTGGTTTAACCCCAAATAGAGAAGCCCAAGGTTTACGATTTCCTCCATTTTCACTAGCGGTCCCCACCACGCCTTTAGATTTTTCACTTTTTTGACCGTCAGGGGAACCCACAGATTTAACAGCCAGAATATCCTTTCCTCCCGGGTCCACTCAGGAATTTTTCTAGAGTCCACCTCTTCCATCAACCCTACCTTTCTTATTACTCAAAAGCATCATCCCACCTATGAATTCTCGACCGCTTTCTCATCCATCTCCATCCTCTAGGATTTCCTCAGACTCACTAGGTTTAGGAGTATAATAGGTGAGATTCATTGGTTCTCTCTCACAGGAGTAGTGTGAGACTCTCATAGGGGAGATTCCTCTAGGGTTGAAATTTTCATTATTGAAAATGGTAGCACCCCTGATATTTATCTTTCCAATTGGGGATTCACCATCCTTATCCCATAATTTCCATAATTCTTCCTCTCTTGATGTTAAAGGATTATTGTCATGGTCACTACCATGGATTTCACTAGCAAAAAAATAGTCCTCATTCATAGTAGGCATACCAAATTCATATGCTTTTTCATGAACATCTTCGTTATGAAAATTTTCATTTAAATCAGGAGATGGATGAACAATATTTTTAGTAGATTTACTTGATTGATCATTCTTTACTTTCTAGGATGACTGTTTGTTATTTTATGGCTTAGACTCCAATCTCTTCTCTGAGTGCTTCTTCATATAGCTCCTAGTTCTTCTCATGGAATCAAACTTCTCCTCATACTTCTTCTCACTCCTTTTGAATTCTAAATTTGCACTAGCACAAGAGACTTTAAAGTCACCACCCATAATACTAGGAAATGAAAATATATCACTTTGGAGAAGCATTAACAATTTTAGAGAAGACTTTGAATATAACCTGAGAGGAAATGGAAAATGGAACCAAATTATGACATAAAACTAGATGCAACCTATGATAATAATTTAATTGAATTATTGTTCAAACAATAAAGAAAAATGAATCTTATATGACTCTAATTGTACTAGATCTTACCTAGAGACATTGGACTAGCATTGTCCCTAGTAGAGTCGCCAATATTTTAGTGTTTTTTAATGAGGGAAACTTGATCTCAATAATTATCTACGAGCTTTTCAAATTGAATGGTTAATAATTGTGAGGATTGGCCAACAAACAAGTGAAAACTTGCTAGGATTTCCTTTTGCACTTGAGGCTTTGCAGCACCGAGGAGGGTGATCCCTTTAATGTACATAATGATACTCTTGTCCCAATTACCACATTCATTAGAAAATCGTAGATGCATTCTCACATAAATGAAAATTAGATGAAATCCTTCAATAATCTGACTAATTCTCTAATAGATAATCACCTAAAGCAGAGAATGGACGATGTCATTTAAAACCTCAAACAATTTAAGTTAGATGAAATATATAATTATGAATTTATTCTTTGAATGGTAGGGATGAATCAATAACATCAAAGTAACCAAAGCAATAAAAAGGTTCCTTATCCATGGGAAATGAATTCAAATTTGAGACAAATTATGATATAAAAGTGACCATACTTAGCATTCTAGACTATCAAGTGTCTGTATTATAGTAAAGCAACTTAATTATCCCAAAATAGAAACTACTTATCAAATCCTTATACCTGATCATACAAAGAATTATAATTAATTCCCCTAATTAAATCAAAGAAATAATCATACATTCAACCAAAAAAATTGAAGACTAATCAAAGGATCCTTGATAAATTCATTAAAAATTCATATCACAATACAAAAGGAGAGAATCTACTTCAAAAATTTCAATTTTTCATTTAAATGCTAGAACTATTATAAAACCATTATGCATATTATAAACTCAAATCCATACCTAAGACTCATCCCTAATTCTATTCCTCTATGTTTTGATTACAAAAGTTTTACATAAGATCAAAATTCTATCGATCAAAGATCCATACAGTTGGCCTTGAATTCCATTTTATAAGCATAATGGAGAAAAAATGCTTTGGGCCAAATTATACATTTTTTCTTATTTTCATTTGACATACATTTGAATTTCATTTAAAAACTTCCCTAAAGAAAGGTAATATTTGCATTTCCAAAGAGGGGGAAATCATTTGAGACAATAAACCCTTTACATACTGCTAAAGATGATAGTTCCTTCCCTCCAAAAGATGTCATTAGTTGTTGTGGTAGTTTCTCCACATACACCAAGCTTGAAAGAAGAAAAAAATCAAATGGAGAAAGAGGAAAAGGACAAAGTACCTCAATGTCTACATCCATATAATCAATTTTCAAACTAGAGAGAACACAATATTTTAACATTACTTCATCAAAGGCCCAATCTCTACTAGTTCTAGGCCACGTAATGTATTCTCCCTACAGTTACTCTTCATTTTTGTAGTCTTAAGACTGATTTTCAATAAACACCACCACAACAATAGCCCAATCCTCCAAGACATCAAGATATTCGTTCATCCATGACTTAAATTCTGACTTTCAAAGACAATTAAAACAAATAACACTATCATCCTTTGTTCTGTATGGAGCATACTTGGTCACAACTTGATTTTCTTCCTTGTCAAATTCCTCAAGGGCCATCCCTGCTTCGATGAGCATATCAATACTACTCCTCAACATTCCCATGTCAACCCCTTCACAAATTAGGGTTGGTTTATTTTTAATTACATCACTTGCTTGCACCTTCCAATCCTACAAGGATTTTCTCTCACCATTTTCCTTCAAAATGTCAGGAGGAGACCAAAATTCAACTCATAAACCTTTCGACCAACTCCCTTATTTTTTCCTCTAAACACTCAATCTTTCCTTGGAATTCCTTAATTTTAATCACAAGTTTAAGGGTAGGTTGGATGTTCTTTGGATTGTTTATATCATGCTTAGATCCCATGACCGTCAACCTTAAATCTTGAATTCTAGGAATTCATTTCTCCTTAAGTGGGATAACCACTTCCTTGTCCCTAAAAAAAATTCTCATAGCATCAAACATAGAGGAATAATTAGCATGGATTCTAATTAATCTCTTATCCAATTCACTTGGTTAGATGTTCCAACACTAATTTCACAATATTTAAATTGTTGACAAGGACCAATTTTTCCTACTGATTGCATCTTTCTTCATATGTCTTCAACTTCTCAGGAAAATATTCCCTGTTGATTTCATTTGTTTGATGTGCCTTAGATGTACTTGGTTTTCAACTGATATAGGCACATTTTCAATATTATAAGGCATAATTTCCCATGAAGTATCTATGGGAGGAGCATGGGAGGAATATTTTTGTGATTGTGGTGAAGAGGGAGAAGTAGAATCTATTTACATTTTCACATTTGTTTGCATATTTTTCATTTTCTCCTTTAACAATCTCATTTCCATTTGTAACTCCATAATGTTTAGTTAAACCTTCCTATATTCAATTAGTAGGTCATTATACATCTTTATAAACTTCTTTCTCTTTGTTGTGATAGATTTTATGGTTTCCCTTGTGAATTTAGAAACATTTATAGACATGGTGATAGCTTTAGTTGTAGAGGTATTAAATACCCTCTTTATGATCATACCTCATTTATAATTTGTAGATGGCTCTACAAATTCTATCTTTTTTGTGGTTGGGGATAGGTCTAAAATAGCCAATTTTTTCCACTTCTCATTGAAGGAAGAACCTTGTAGTGCAACCATTGCTTCTTCTTCAGAGTTGTATAAAGGCTTGTCATATCTCTTACAGTTTCAAAAGATATCGTAGAGGCTAGGTCCCACTCTGGCAGTAAGAGGAGACCAATTTTTCTTACTAAATCTCTACTCTCTTGTGTTGTTATTCCTTGAAAACTTTCTTTTATTTCTTTCATAACTTGATCTTGTATAACCTTATCAGGAAGATCTAGGTTTAGGCTCCTGTTCTTGGAAATATTGTTAACATACTCATCCTTCTTCACTCTCCAAGTGAATTCCATCAGAGTAGAGGAATTAAAAAATGAATCATCATCCATGAACTAATTGCAAGCCTCCTCCTTGACATCATCTATGTTATTGGTGTCGATGAGGTCCACCTTGCTTATTCTAAGGCCAATTTGTTATGATACCATCTCCCTAGCGAGAGAAGGAATGTGTTGTTGCATCCTTTCCTCAATAGCAAGTATTTTATTCTCAAAGTCCCTGGCATAGTCTACCAAGCCACTTGACTCTACCTTTTGTTTCGTTGGAGGTGGCTACCTTGGTGGTGATGGCATCTTTTGTGGTGAATCAATCTCACTAATCTCAAGACTAGCTGACCTTGGGGGAGAGAATGGTGGCTTTTCATGTGTTCATGAAAAGATCCTTGGATCCTCTTGTTGAGAAGAGGTGGTCATTGTTTTCTTTTTCTTCACCCTGTCCTTCCTACTTTTCAATACAATTACTTTCTTTGGGGATTGGTAGGTTGGTCTTTCTTCCATCACATGGGATTCTCCCTTACCTTGTTCCTATCCTACAACAAATTTCCCCTTCTCTTGAACTAGCATTTCCTCTTTCAACTACCCAACCACTTGCTCAAAATTTTGAAAAACATATTCAATTTTGTGAATTACATCTTTCATATCTCCAAGGGTTGTAAATTGTGGGTCTTTTTATCTCATTTCCTTTTGCAATTTATTGAAAGAAATCCATTTTATTTTTCTATCATCTTGTTTCTAGAATTCACTGATGTTTCTAATTACGTCCTATATAAAATAAAATTTATGAATGAATCTAGAACTTCTAATTCTAGCTTTTATCCTTGCCATGAATACCTTACGATCATGATTCCTTGGTCTAACCCTCTTCATCTCAAATGGCTTGAGGACATCAGAATTTTGTTTCCATCCATTCTTCATGATAAATTTAGATAAAATAGTGTACGAAGGGACAAAGGTTCCATTCCTTTGATCTTTTTGAACCAACAATTTTGTGGTTGGCTATGAACTTCTCTTGCACTCTTAGGATATTTCACCTAAAATGAGAGATATAAAACCCAAAATTGAAGTGATTCATTCAAATAGATAATTTCATGATGTATTTATGACTAAATAGAATGTTGTAAATGCAATTAAGTATTGAAATTGATTGACTATTGATGGAAAACCTATGAAATATGCAATGTTTTAAAACATAGTGAGATATGCAAGAATGAACGAAAACATGAATAAATGCAAAACATAATTGAAAGAAGGCTAAACAGAGTGCACCTAGGCAATGAATGTTGAATTTTGAATGATCTAAATGCTAGTAGAAATTAGTAAAAATCACCAATGGGACTTATTTGCTATTGATGGCTAATCAGTCCTCCTATTGGCAAAAACTCTTGAAACTGGTTTCCAACTATTGGGAACTAGAATCTTACAAAATCTACTTTTTCAGCCTTAAGGTGGGACTCATTCACCACTAATGGTGAATCAGTCCTCTCCAAAAGTTCTATGAAATCAAAGGTCAATTTAGTAGCTCTAGATCTCTACTTGGCTTATTGTCAAGCTAACAGAGTCAAATCTACAGAAAATGAACTACAGGTTGTCTTCAAGCTTGAAATAGGGTTGATTTTACTTGAAACACTTTGTTGACATCTTGATCGCCTTTCAAACCTAATTTCTTGACAAATCTGCATAGAAAAGTCTACAAACACACATCAAAAAGGGGAAAATGGTTAAGGGAACTAGGAGCATAGGATTTTCCTTGGTCAAATCCCACTTTGGTAATCAAACCCTTAATGAAGAAATGAAATGAAATGAACAAGAAAGGATGAATAAACAACATGAAAATTTCCTAAAATCACCACAACCTTGTTGAAGAAATCTAAAGTTATGTCTCCAAGATGCTTGATTGAATGATGCAAAGTGCTGAAATGAAAATTGATGTTTAGTGAATGCAAGTGAATGAGGAGATGTAAAATGAGGAGAAAAACACTTATTTATACACATCTATGCCCTAATAACCCAATGATACCTCATCACAGGCCGACATAAGGTAAATTTGAATAAAAACCTGAAAGAAAATTTAAATTATTTTGATTTTAGCCAAGAGGTACTCATTTTCCACCCATGGTGAATGGATCCCACCTTGGATTTGTAAGTGGGTTTCAAGAATTAAGTCACATTTAATGTTATTTTTTAGGTTCATGTTAAAAAATACACTTAATTAAGCTTTATGAGTACATAAAGGGGTCAAATAAAGCACAACAAAGGCGTAAATAGTGAAATTAAACCTAGAATAGTGTAAAATATTGTTACAAGACTTGAAAACTGATGAAAAGGTGATTTTTAGATGAATTGTAATGAAAAGAGACTAGGAAAGTGTACAAATGTGTTACAACACTTCACAACACCTTCACAAGACATCATAATTTTAATTTTTAGGACCTAATGTGAATGCATAGGTTACATTGCAACATTAAATCAAAGAAAAATAGACCAAGAATCATGAGATAAAGACCTAAAAGACCATGAAAATTTCAATTATCTATTTTTCTATGGTACATTTAGCCCCCACTTTAGTGAGAGGATGAACTTGCTTGAAACTCACACTAAAGTAGCCATGAACATCGAGAGGGATCCAAATTCACTTATGTTAGCAAGATGGAATGACAATGATCAAGAGGGATGATCAAGCCCCGAGGATGAAGATCCCATGGAAAACTAAACATAAGAACAAAGGAACAAACAATGTCAAATAGAAGAAGAAAAGGGAGAATCAGATCAACCTTTGATCATCTTTCCAACTAGTTGTGGATTATATTTGGTCTATTTGTGAGAAAAAGAGAATGCATACTCACTTTGGGGTGACAGAAATCATGGTGGTTTTCCGGGTGGGAAGAACCAAAAGGTGAAGTACATGTGCTAGTTAGTATGCACTCACAAACACATAGGTGGCTATGGGGAAAGTCGTGTTGCTAAATGGGCTTCCTACTAAACCATATCAAAGTTATACCCCCTAATGACTTTAACAAGGTTTCACAAGGGAAAATGTTGGTTCATTCTTCATGAGACAAGCACAAATTTGTATGCTTAGAACTCATGAATAAAGAGAAAGGTACCATAGGCATGTAAGTTGCATTATGCAAGGTGGCAAAAATGTAAAAGATATTCAAAGGATTCTTGTTAAGTTCATGCAAGGTCTATCACTTAGGGAACATTGTGTCTAACGTATCCAAGAGAGGAACAATTAAAGAATAAAATATTCACAACTTAGGGGATTCAATGAGTCACATCAGGCCACTAAGAGGAACGCAATATGCTAAGATAGATAACACTTATGAATGAAATCACACCCAATGCCATCTACAAAGTGATAAATGCATCGTATGAAGTGACAAGGTTGGAATAAGAACCAAGAATACAAATGAATTATGCCAATGTATAATTCTAATTGAAAGCGGAATTGCTATAGATTGGTCTGGTACTACTTTAAATTAGAAAAAAGGAAAAAGAAATGCAAAAAGCAAAGAGAGAGAAAACTTAGAAAAGCCCCTATGCCAAGTCATATGTTTCTAAGTTGGGTTGTTTCCATGTAAAATGAAAAAGAAATCAAAAGACATGAGGTTTTCCCCTAGAAAGGAACACTGCATAATATAAGGGATCTATGTTTTTGGGTTAGTATGTTCATTGCTGCAAACGTTTTGCCAATAGCCTTTATAACCATTAATATTCCCCAAAGCACATAAAACTACAAGAATGACACAAAAAGAGAGAAAACAAAAGGAAAAAAAGTCCATTTTGGGTCAACATGGAGGATACATTGTGGTCTCAATGCTTTTCATCGTCCCCAAAAGGAAAGAATATGAAAAGAAAACAAGAAGGAAAAAAAAAAGGATAAAGCTTTTGGGTAAACACATGAAGGAGATTTATCTCAATGTTCTAATCATCCACAAAAGGAAAAACATGCTAGAAAAGATAGAAGCAGGGAAAAATGAAAAAAGGATCATTTTGGTCAACATGGAAGAGACATAGGTAAGTCTCATCGCTTTGTAGTCATCCCCAAAAGGAAAACACAAAAGAAAAGTGAAAAAGAAAATGGAAAATGTACGACATATAGAAGAAGAAAGGTACAAATAGAAGAATTTCACAAGGAGGGATAAAATTAAAAGAACATTATAGGGGAACATGATACACACATGAAAGAAAAATGAAAATATAAAAGGAACAAGTAATGCAAATGTAAGTCAACCATTAACCAAGTTATTGACTTCACAATCTCAAGTAATATAAGTGGAAGATGGATAATGCAATTAAGAGACAAAGACAAATGCATTAAAAGGACAAGGCTAACAACTTCTTTCCCCCATGGAGTATAGGGTAAGAATGAGCTGAGCTGGGTGATGGGAAAGGATCATGCAATACTAAGAATATAAAATTCTACAACTATGGTAGGAAGAGAGGTTTTGGTGAAGTATGTGAAGTGTATTTTCTTATCCAATAAATTCAGTAGGTCCAAAATCCTTATGATGATCTAATATAAACTATAAATCTTTACACTTATTAGTATGATGGCTAAGGGTGAAAAGTGATGAGACCATGATGAAGGAGTATTTGTAAAGCTTCTTCATTATTAGATGGAGGAAAAATTAATTGAAAAGGTTTATCAATAGGTGAGATTGAATGTGGTGAAGTAGGACCAAGGGTGATGTCTTTCTCTTGGTCATTGTGATTAGGAAAAAAAAATTCATGAGGAAGAAGGGAATTCAAGTTAGGAGGATAATCAAAGATCATTGTACCATCATCACAAAGTCTCTAATATTCAAAAGGAGGCTTATTAGTATGAGGAGGATCTTTATATCCTAGTCCTGTTGTGTTTTCTTCTATTGGTTTTTGTTCAAGAAGTTGGTGAATGTTATGCTCATTTGTTGTGTCACAACCTTGTTTGCTTAAGATAGTATAGCCTTTGCCATATGTTTCTTCAAGGTTGATTGGTGTGTTTGTGAATTTGTGATCATAAATGGGTGAGGATGTGTTTGTTTAGAGGAACTAGGTCTACTTGATGGAGGGAATTTAGGTCCTTCATTAGTTTCAAAATGCAGGTATCCAAAGTGATCAGGAGGTGCAACAATAGGGAAGATCTTGTGACTTCATGGATGCAAAAGTGTCACTGATTCAAGGTTATCAAGACATTACTAAGAATTTTCACATCACCATCTTGTCTCAATTATGTCTACATCACGAGGAGGAAAATCATGAGGAGTTGAAGGAGCATGAGGTAGCTCAAGGTCACTAGGATCATGACCAAAGGTACAATAGGACATGTCTACTAAGGATTTCAATTAATTATGAAACTCATTGAAAGAAAAAATCCATGATGAGAATGAATAAAGTAAACTAAGAGGAAAGAAATAGAAGAAAATAGAGAATTTGGAAAAGTTTAGTAGAAAGTGAAGCATAGAAACTCGGTGAAGTAGGAATACCCGTGAAAATATAATTTAAAATATGTAGGTGGACTAATCTCACCCAAGGTGGTGAATGAGTCCAAGTATGCTATCTTTTTTTTGTTTTTTAAAAAATTTAAAATGATTTTAATGCTTTTCAGATGTAAAGCAAGGATGAAAATGAAATTTTTAAGTTTTTTAATGATATGATATGCAAATATGAAATCTAAATGATTCTTTCACTAATGCAATTTGAGAAACCCTAGGATGCTTAAAAAAAAAAATCTAATTGAATGTTGATGAAAAGGACACCTAGGATGCAAGATGCAATTGCAAGCGAAAAGATAAAGTGTTCTATATGCAGGTTCGCCAAAATGAACCAACAATTTGTTGTTCTAAAGGCTTCTCTTATACTCTTAGGATCTTTCACCTATAAGGAGAGAGATAGAACCCCAAAATTGAATTGGTTCATTTAAATAGAGGATCATATGATGTAAGTATGACTAAATGAAATTAAGTATTGAAATTGATTGACTATTGATGCAAAACCTATGAAATATGCAATGTTTGAAAACACAGTAAGATATGCAAGAATGAACTAAAACATGAATAAATGCAAAATTGAAAGAAGGTTGAATAGAGTGCACCTGGGAAATGAGTATTGAATATAAAATGATTTGAATACTGGAAGATATCAATAAAAATCACTAGTGGAACTCATTCACCATTGATGGCGAATCAGTCTTGCTACTGGCAAAAACTCCTAAAAATTAGTTTCTAACTGTCAAGATATAGGATCTTACAAAATATAATTTTTCAACCTTAAGGTGGGACTCATTCGCCATTGATGGTGAATTAGTCCTGTCCCAAAATTAAGTGAAATCAAAGGTCAATTATGTAGCTCTATATCTATGCTAGTCTTCTTACCAGGCTAATAGAGTCAAATATGTATAAAATAGACTATAGGTTGTCTCCAAGCTTGAAATAGGATTGATTTGACTTGAAACACTTTGTTGACTTCTTGATCACCTTTCAATGCCTAATTTCTTGATAAATCTACATACAAAAAGTCTACAAACACACATACAAAAAGTGGGAAAATGGTTAAGGGTTAGAGTATAGGGATTTTCCTTGGTCAAATACCACTTTAGTAATCAAACCCTTAATGAAGAAATGGAATGAAATGAACAAGGAAGGATGAATAAAAAACATGCAAATGTCCTAAACTCACCACAAAATTGTTGAAGAAATATGAGGTTATGTCAATGGTTGCTCCAAAATGCTTGATCGATGCTTGATTGAATGATGCAAAGTGCTCAAATGAAAATTAATGTTTAGTGAATGCAAGTTAATGAGGAGATTGGGAGATGTAAAATGAGGAGAAAGACACTTATTTATACACTCTTGTGCCCTAATAACCCAATGATACATCATCACAAGCCCACATAAGGTAATTTTGAATAAAAAACTGAATGAAAATTTGAATTATTTTGATTTTGGAGCCAACAAGGACCCATTCGCCAGCCATGGTGAATGGAACCCACCTTGGATTTGTAAGTGTCATTGATTCAGATTCTTATTTGAGGGGCCATGTTTTTATGGTTAATGTTCTAGATTTATTTTTGCGCTCCCATCCATAGTTTGGCATCAGCATCGAGATACATGGTTTCCAAGTTATGTCATCATTTCATCTACTCTTGCTTCATAGATTCCACGGTTGTTCTAGTTTGTGAGTTTTGCAGTGTTCCATGGCATCGGGTCTACTGTCACATTATTATGATTCCATTTTTAGTTTCTTGTAGATAGAAGTATCTTTCCTTGCTTGTCAGGATTATGGTTCTAGTGTTACTCCACAGTGTTCTTCCAGTGCTTCTCTGCGAGTCACCTCATTGTGGGGGTTTTGTCCCATCGGTTTTCCTTCTCTACCTCATTATTGCATTTGTACTTGGGTACCTAATTAGGCCTTGTTGCCAAGGACCCATTCATTCATGCTTCTGCATTCATCTTAGTTTAGGTGCATGCTTTGTTAGTCTCCCTAAGTTGCACTTATGGGGGGGTGTTAGTGTAATTAATATTTAATTACACTTTACATAAGTTTACTTAGGTAATTATTTAATTCCTAGGTTAATTAGTTGTTATCCTTATCTTATTGAGCTATCTTGTTGCTCAAGATAAGATTAGGTTATGTGTCTTTTCTTTTATAAAGAAAATCATTATCATGTAATTATTGAATTCTCGAATAATATTATGTTGCACATCCTTTGCAACCTCTCCTTTTTATTTTCTCTTATGTGGAAGGTCTTTTCAGCTTGAAAATATGATCCTTGGTTTCTAATAGGTGGGGTGCAACACTTGTGCCATACACTCTTAAAATTGTGTAGCTTGGATAAGCAATGATGTGTCCCCAATTATGATCAATGTTCAAATCTAGCCTCCTATCTTTAGGCCTCAAGAAGTCATGCAATTTTACATGGATTCTTGGAATATTCAAAATCAAAACCCTCCTCAACTTGGAAGAAAAAATATTCTCAAACACCACAAAACTAGATTTGTTGTCATTCATATCAAGGATTCTGGTTCAACATTGGATAGGTAGATCCATATCAACTTCCTTTATGTACAATTTCATATGCTTTCCAAAGTGAGTATATCCTTTGAATAGAAACATATGCATGAATAAAGAATAATAGTAGAATGTCACCCCATTTTCACCATTTTTAAGTTTAATCAAGCCCTCATGTATGTTTTCATCTAAGTATGATCCAAAGTTATAGAGGGTATTGCAAGTGGGGTTTTCAATATGAGAAACTATATACATTTTGGCCATTGGCATGCCAATAGTTGGGTAAAACCTTATGTTATGGCATAAAGAATAGAAAATCTTCTAAAAATATGCAACAAAATAGTTGATAGGGAACTACTCTATATTTGATGGGCCCAAAATGATCTTCCCTTGTCCCTTAATAGATATGAAGAAATTATATAATATTGATATCTTAAAAGTATGCCTTACTTTCTCATACTTAGATCTAAGCACCTTCTCATCAATATTTACCATATCTTCACTCCACTCAATCAAATTGAAAAAATTAGCAATTTATCCCTTGGTAACCTTTACCATTTCTATGCCATCATATGTTCTCACAATTCTTGAAATTTGGTCATATTTTACTCCTATTTCCCTTAGTAGATTAAAATTTATATAAAAATTTCCAGTACTACCACCTCTCCCATGTCTAATCTCTATGGGTTTCCAAGAGGGATGCCATATTTTTGTTTTCCAAAGCAATACTTAAACTATGCCCATCCAATGTATGGTATTGAGGCATCTTTAGTAGTACATTATTAATCAATAATCCCATCTACAATTTTTGTACCTTAGAATAATAACTGACCCTTGGGCTCATCAGATGTAGAGGGTTTCAATTGATTAGTTAAGTCCTAAACCAGAGGTCTAACTAGAGGTTTCGACCTAGAGGCATGGTATTTTGTTGTAGATGCTTTGACTTTAGGTTCCATAGTTATATGGTTTTTTAAACACAAGTGAGTTTTCTTTAGAGAAAGTGCAAGCTTATAGCTAAGGAAAGGGTTTGAAACAAAAAAAACATACTTGAAAATATTACCATTCAATTTGAACATCAAACCCTAAAAGAAATGCAAAAAACCAAAAACCATATTGACATAATGATAGAGAGAAGAAACTTCAGCAAATTTTAAAATAATTGAAAAGTAGAGTATCGATTCCCCTTACAATTTTTTCTAGATTCCTTGAAAAATATAATTCTAGATGCCAAATGAGCTTGAAATTTGTAGCAAGAAATCCTTAGACACACTAAATTCTTTAGCAAATTGCAATTATGTGTTTAAACAAGTTTTTGTGGCTTTAAAGAGATCAAAATGATGCTTCAACACCATATCTACCATTATTGTTCACATGTGCCAACTAGAATGAATCACTTTCCATCAATCATGAACTTTGAATTTTAGTTATCAACTCAGTAGTGAGATGGCTTGACAAATAGTTCAGATCAAGTCAAGAAAGTTTGAAAAATTGACCATAGACAACTATCATCATCAGCAATTCAAATATGCCATGTGGATTTATCTCCAAGTCATCCCACAAACTCCACCATCTTGACAAGAATTGAAAATGTCTACGTGTCACTCTTCCTGCTTCCCCTCTAAATTTAACCTATGTGCATCTTATGGGAATGCAGAGGCGAGGATCAACCCAAATTAAATTTGGTTCCCTCAACATGCATGTATTTTACCTTTCATACCATCAATTGATGTGCATAACCCTCAGATCTAATGAATGGCCAAGATTGTAACATCATATTCTATAATTTACCATGTGCTCAATAGAAACCTTAAGTAACTTGGCTATTAACACAACTTAACACTATGCTACAATATTTCAAAAATATTTTGTGTCTTTCAATTATTTTTTGATGGCTCAAATTTCTCCACACAATATCTTCCTCGCCTCCTAAGGACATAATATGTTCATGGGTCCCCTGTTCTAGTGGGGAGGGTCACATTTACCCTCATAACTCATCGTGATCCATTCATTCACAAGACATAACATTCACTACCTTCACATGATAATGGGACCCACTGACACAAAAGATATGTACATTCGTTCACAACTCCATTGAATTTTAATGAATATTAAAATCCAATGGAGCCACAAGGAATAGTCAAGATCTAATCAAATGATCTAACCACCACCAATAAAATCTTTAATCAACACATGCACAAAAGTTAGTAACTTAAAATGGGCTTTAACTAGGTTGATGAGTGATGGGGACATGAGCCTTAGGCTAGGAATTTAAACCAATGATTAAAAGTTAAAAATTGGACTTAAGAATATGGAAAATATTAAAAGGTTTGGAGCTTGCATAACATAAAAATTTTTTTGTAACATCTAAACAGGTGACAACCTAGAACATTAGGCTCAAGGGGGCTAGTAACTAAATAGATTTAATTTCTCAAGTGGAAACTTAGTGACTTGAGAATGGGTGATAACTAGTCAACAACAAATTAGATCTTATGCAAAGGGACTAACACTTAGGGTTTTTTAGAAGGTTTAATACACACATAAAACCTATAATAGAAAAAAATTAAAACCCTAAATGTTAGCACAAATCCAAATCAGAAAGATAGCCAAATTTTACAAAATTTATTAGTGTAACATAATAATTTTAGGGGTTCCACCATGTTACTTGAGCAAAAGATATTATTGTAGTAGGAATCTCATCCCATGATCATGGGGAGTGCAATCATGTATTTTTTAATTCTACCACCTCTTCTACCATGAGGGAGTCTCGATAGGGGCACCAATTGTAGCCTATAGAGATTGTGAATGGTAGATTGGTGATCCAAGTGATGATATGTTATTTATCTCTTTAAGCTTTTAA
>VDFB02029939.1:0-36837 GCA_007258455.2 Sequoia sempervirens | reverse complement strand
AAATGTGAATTAAAAATTCACATATAAAATAGGGGAATCTAGGAAGCATAAAAAGGAATTAAAAATTTCTTGGAGAACGATTAGGCTTAATTAATCAGTAATTAGAAGATAAATGAGGATTAGAAGCCAACTTGCAAAAGTTGGAGGATGTGACACATCCCAATCAAGGATTAGGCATGTGCACATCCCTAATAAAGAAATTAGGAGATGGATTAGGATTAGATGAAAATGACATGTGAGTGAATTAAACAATGTAATATTTATTTAATTCATTTGATGAAAAGAGGATTAGTGGGCAGCATTTAATTATTAATTAAATACCTTAGGGATTTAGCAGAATTAAAGATATTAATTAAATAATAGTAATATTACTTAATTAACTCGGATAAGAGGATGTTTAGACGAAAAGTGATAAATTTGGATAAATTAAATGTCCAAATTTGGATGTCTACAATAACATATCAATTGAAAGGACAAAAATATCAAATATTCTAGTAGATTTATGCATTTCTATCAACATTATGACAATTGATATACTAAAAACAAGAGACGCATTACGTCTGATTCCTTCCGGTAAAATGTGTAACATGATGTTTGTTAATGATATTTACATATAATAATTATTGCATGAGTATAAATGCATATCATTGAAAATAATATACACAATGTCTATTTGTACACCACTTTGATCAATACATTACAAGTTCTAATAGATAATTATATAATTGAAGTTTATAGTCAATATGTTGAGATGAGAATCCTATAACATTTACAAATATTCATTTTGCTTGTTGAAAATGTTGCATTGATTCTACTTGTTAAATAATAGAAACCAAGTACTTTTGAAGAGAACAAAGATCATTTTAGATGCAACTTTATTTTTGTATTGGATATGTGCAACTTATTGCTTCCTACAAAAAATGTATGAAGGTGGTTATGGAGAGATGATTTTTGTTTAGTATGTAACTAGCTTTAAGTAGTAGTAGTAGTAATACATTTTTTTAAATGTGTAGTAGAAAAAAAAGTTGAAAGGAATATTCTATTGTATATTAAATATTATTATATTAATTAATAGCTAATATATGATTATTTATATATATATATATCATAAATATATAATAATCATATTAGTAGTAATTATATATAGTATATCAAGATTTATATATATTTATATAATTTTAATTATATATATTTTATAAATACATATATTAATATTAATATATTCTATAATACAATTATTATATTATATAATATTAATTAATTTATATATAGTATAGATATATAACATTTAATACTAACAATAATATACTAATTATATATTATATTATTATTACTATGACATTATTATAGTAAATATTATATTAATTAATATATTAATACATTAAACAAAAAAAAATCAATTCTATCACTCTCTCAATCAAATCAAATAATTTCACTTTTTACTAGTGCATAATTGACTAGACAGATTATAGACAAACTTGAACTTTATAATGTTTTTAAATGAATAGTATCAAATAGTGATATATTCGTCAAAATGAATACCTCATACAAATGTGACTATACATACTATGATCCAATAGAATTAAAGAAAAATATTTTTTATATATTGAAATAAATTTTAAAAAAATATATACATTAGAAAAAATAGTCATCTGATTTTAATTCTTTGTTTCTATTGATTCATTTGAACAAATTAATAAAACTAAATGAATGCATTAATATACTTGTCTACCAGAAAAATAATATCCTAGTGAACATGTAAGGTCTACCTCTATTATGTTACAATTGATTGACTATTGAATTGCCAAACTTGGTTACTGCGAAGGAAAACATTAGGGGAGAGGGCCCAGTAGTCGTGCACCCTAACTCTGCGCTTCTAATTATCCTATGTCGAAATTTCAAATCACTCCCAATTTTTTACAGCAACTTACTTGGCAAGTTCTCTGCTTATAACTAAGGTTTCAGGGCCACATCAGCATGCGTTTTTGTCAAGGTGTCCAAAAAGGCCCCAAAAAATAGTGAGACCAATTCTCGTGCATTACATCATGAGTAGTTGAGCGCTGATGTGGTATCACATGATTGGTTTCCTTTTAGATCAAAAGCATACATTTTGTTTAATTATAGGTAGTCAAATCACAACTATTGGACATTATATAAATGACTATTGGGTATTATATTTACGATTGGGTGCGCGACTATTGGACCCTGCATGACTATTGGGCCCTCTCCCCTAATGTGTTTTGATTCACGTGCAGGTGACTTACAATACCAGAACTAAAGAATCTTTGGGCTCTTCTTTTTATCGGTTTCCATTCCCTTTGACTGGGTTGTTCCATGTAAGAGCCATATGTCCTATCGTGTAATGACAACAAAAATGACATCCACTATATTAATTTCTAATATTATAATATTACAAATATTTAAGCTATGCCCACCTTTATATACACTATTGCAAGGTATTGGATACTACCCCTAGCCAAACATATATTATATGGATAATACCATTAAGTTGTGCATAAAACTAGATAACTATAGTTATCTTTATGATTCTAAAATGTAATTTGATTTATTTTAAATTTGTTATCTCAACTTCATATTCTATTTTTTTTAGATTGTAGCAATCGGGTAGCCCCCTATAAACTATAGTGTGCTTGGTAAACTTTTTTCATGTGATTGGTGACACCAACACGATACGCCCTCCGATACCATAGGGATGGAAGGAAGATTAGACTTCGTGACCTCTTGCTTGCAACAAGATGCTTTAGTCAATCAAGCTAAGCCCTACACCCCAACTTCATATCCTAAACTAATTTTATTTATTATTATAATTTAGTTAATCTACTTTTAGAATATTTAAAACGGTTTATTTATTTTCTATTTCAAACTTAAAACTAAATTATTATTATTATGACTTTTATTGGTAATATTATATTTATTATAAAAATTTGTAAGAGATTAGAATCTTTTTGACATAAATCTAGCTAGGATGAATATATAAATATAATCAATCTATCAAATAATTTAGGATAGATAATTACGCCAAGAGGCGTTATACAGTGAAAGTATTCAAGGAATATTCTCCGTAAAGTTTTTGAAGCTTCATTGAAAATGACAGGCAAGTGGAAGTCATGTGCTGCTTTTTTTCTAACCATCTCTAGTTTGAAAATCAAAATGAATTTGCTTTTTCTATTTTTCTTAACCAATTTTAAAAATCCCTTTAAATTGAAAACATTGAAAAAACATTCATATTCTATTTTATTCAAAATCAATATATACCTATAAAGAAACGTTTCACTAAATATTTTATTATACAAAAATATAGCACAACTTAAATATGCATCTAATAGAAAGACTTTTCATAATAAGTGCACATCTAAAATCATGTTAAACAATTACAAAATTAAATACAAAGAAAATATATAAGAAATTTATTATAATAAATAAAAAAAAGTTCTTAAATTAATATATTTAAAACTAGCATATCTATCTTGAAAAAAAATGCAATAAAGAATTACATTTACAGTTATCATATAGTTTTAAAATAATTTATATAATATTATTATTATCGTTATGGTTAGATTACAATTTAATTAGGGTTAACATTACAATGTTGTCAAGGTTAAGGGTTAGATTAGTATCAGGGTTCTAGGATGAATTAAGGTTAGGTTTTGTATAGTGTTACAATTACTATTACAATTCAATAAGGATTAGGGTTAGGTTTGACATTATGATTTATTTGGGGTTAGGGATGGAGTTATCCTTTAATTATGCTTATATTTTGGTTAGGGTTAGGGTTCATTTAGTAATATATTAAATATATTATTATAATATTTTAAATATAATAATTTATAGGGAGTGGACCATGGTTAGAATTACAGTTAGGGTAGGATTAGGGTTAGAATAAAGTTTTAATCTAATTAGTGTTACATTCAATTTTAATATATTATGGGTTGCTCCAAAATATAGATTAATAGTTATAATCACTTTCAGTTTAACCCTAATATGAATATAATAATCACTTTAAGTTTAACCTTAATATGAATATAATAATCACAAGAATTAGAGTTTAATCTATGATTAGAATTATGGATGCATTAAGAAGAGGATTGGAAGGATATAGATTGCACATGGAACCTCTTAAAAGGAAGGGAGGTGGCAAGAGAATAAAAAAACCAAGGGTAGGAGAGCAGAGGAGTTAAAATGAGCAGTAAATAGGATTAAATCACAAAAGAAATTAGATGGAAAAAATAGACTAATAATATATATAGAGAAATGAAAAAAGAAAGTGTAGGTTTAAACTTAATTGAAAAAAATGGTACACTGCCCTTTATAATTTAATGATATATTTTAATTAAATGAATATGTTTTCATTTATAACATGATATACTATCACATTATATTAGTGTGATTAAAACTTGATGTAAAAGCACACATAGTTAAATCCGAAGCACTTTTACACTTGAGTTCAATGTTAAAAATAAAATATTATTAACTTTTAACACTTTGATTAATTAGATCAATTAAATAACATTTATAAATTTATTAAACATATATTTTTTCTATGTGATATGTAAGATTTTGATATATTATATTTAAAGATAAACCATACAATTGTCTTCTTAGCAGGAAATTCAACCACTCAAACGTAGTCCAAAAAACTTCTATGCAGCCACTACTACCAGAGCACCTAGCTAGACAAAACAAATTTGAACTAAACTGAAAAATATTCACTTCACAAGAACCCATTGAGTTTTGCAAAGGAGTCAAACTCCATCACCCAATCCAAGCCAGTTGCCTCCATTAACCCTAGCTGCTTTTTCAGGTACTTTACCACCACGACCGCAATCATTCTATGTCGCATTAGCTTCATCCCTTTCAAGTCTAAGAGAAAAAGGAAGAATTTAATTGCCTCATTTGAATTCTAAAGCAACTCTAAATCCGTAGGGCACAAAATCCCTTTGCCAACTATCATAGCCTTCAAAGTATCCTCTAAACTGCCCACGAAATCCTGATGAAATAGGCACTCCAACATCACCTTGGCCTCTGCCTTTTGCACTTTGACATCAAGCAAAGAAGCTAAGAAACACGAGGAGATGTATGCATTATCCCTCGCGAACTCCTTTCAATTGAGTTGGCCCTTCCCTAAAATCATTTTAACCACTACCATGACGAGGGGATCTTTGTCAAGCAAGACACACTTAAGCCTTTGGTTGGTTATTTCCCAGAAAGTTGCTTGTCTCTCTGTCACCTACAAGGAAATGGAAGTATCCATGCTAAATGACTCCAACCCTTCCATAGAGACATAAATTATAAACTTGGAGCGCTTGGTCGAAGCCATCTTTAGAAGACTCCAGAAATCAAGCACTGCCTATATGTTGCAAAGACGGTTGTCATTGCACCAAAATATCAACTTGTTAATGCCCGATAATACAACCGTTGGATTTATACAAGATCCAAGATCCATAGGAGGTGGTTAAACCATGTCACAAAGCCCAAGCGTCATGTTGGACTATGCCTACCACAGGAAGAGGAGACCAAGGGTCACACCTTGCAGCAATCCCCCCAGCGCAAGCACATGGTTTGAACTTGTGACCTCGGATCTGATACCAATTATTGCAAAGACAGTTGTCGTTACACCAAAAGATCAACCTGTTAATGCCTGATACAACCACTGGATTTATACAAGATCCAAGATCCACAGGAGGCAATTAAACCATGTCACAAAGCCCAAGCGTCGTGTTGGACTATGCCTACCACAAGAAGAGGAGACCAAGGGTCACACCTTGCAACATTATCAACCCACACACCACTTTCAACTGCTCATTAACTCTACAAACCACACTAAACCAAACCACCAACACCTTCACCCATAAATAACACCCACCTTCACACGAGTCGAGCATTATTTTGATGCAAAGGAAATCCATCCTTGCACAATCGTCCCATCCTACACATCCGACCCTTTAAACGATTCTTTCCTTGACATGAGAGCTTTTCAGCAGCTATCATCATTGCATGAACTCACCATATTCAGAGCAGTCCTTCGCTTACGCCATCTATTAGCTCAGCTCAGTCCTTTCCTACCATCACCAACCACCTCTTCGCTTGAGTCCCCACTAGGAAGCCATGTCATATGCCACCTATGTCCCTCCACCTACGTGGAGGGCCGCCCACCCTACCTCCCACTTTTATTAAACATATTTTTGAATAGATATGTTTTAACAAATTTAATGATCCATGTAAACACAAAATATGTAATTAGGTCAAGATAGTTACCAACTTATTGTTCAAAAATAATTAATGTTAATTTTTTCTATTTTAAAACATGGTGATTACATATATTTTTGGTGGGTTAACAAGTATTCTCTTTAAAAATGTAAATAAAATTCTCAAAAATGAAAATAGTTGTAAATAAAATTCAATTAATATTATAATTAGGTCATTTTATCACTCTTAGGTTATTTTATTTACTTAAGAGTTATTTTACTTTTTACTTTAGAACTATTGAACGATTATTTTATTTTATTTATATTATAAGTGCCTCCAAAAGATCTCTCGGCGTACATTACATATATTTTTTAAATATAGGTATGCTAGTTATAACAAATATACAAAAATTAAATGTGTGGGATAGGAGTATTTAGCTCTAAAACTAATTATGGAGGAATGTTGCTAAAGGTGTATAGAATTAATTTACCATAGTCCAAAAATTAATGTCTTCAATTTGATGTTTGTCTAAAAATTGATGGCTTAATCTTGAATCTTATCACTTCAATCCTAAACAATATGAATTTGATCTACAACATTAGATTGATTTGTGTTGCATAAAAATGATCTAACAAAATGTGTCTTTGAAGAACAACTTGCCTTCACCTTCTTAGTATTTGAATCTATTAAGGTGGTTTCTATAGACATTTTTTGTGAGTTTCTTGATACAATATGTCAATGTATTCTCCTAAGTCGAGACTCATGAAAATTTGGATTTAAGATGAGCAATATCAAAGATACCATACATAGACATGTAGATGGTCTATATGATGACAATATAGATATGATTCTTTATGCCCTTTAGAAATTGAAGTGTACTTTGATTATTATCTTTATGTCTTCTTGTAATATCACAGATCTAATATATAGCTATGTAGATGGTCTATATGATGACATAATATATTGATTATTTATTGCCCTTTAGAAATCAAAGTGTGATCTAGTCATTTTCTTTGATCTCCTCTTATAATATCAAAGATACGATACATAGACATGCAAATGATCTACATGATGACATTATAGATTTGATTTTTTATTGTCCTTTAGAAATTGAATTGTGTTCTAATCATTCTCTTTAATGTCCTCTTGTTTATGTATATGTGTAAATACACAAATAAAGTTCTTTAAATATCATGACATAACATGTCACATAAATACATGTTAAATTAACCCATAATGACTAGTCAAAAAGAGACAATAAAATAGAATTCTGAATTTGATCATTCAAATTTCAAAGTTATTCTCACATACATTTAGATTGGATTTAGGAAAATTCACTACCAGCAATTCATCGCCAATAATTCATTGCCAACAATTCATCGACGTGACATTCATCGCATATTCAATTCACCAATAGCAATTCATCGTCATGGTTATTCACTGCATATACATTTTTCAATATTTAAGTGATATAAAAAAAGTATATGTGATGAATATACCACGACGATGAATTATTGATGGTGAATTGTATACGCAATGAATATGTCACACTAATGAATTGATCCCGATGAATTTTCTTGATACCATTTTGATTGAACCATGTCAATTTTAAATAACAAATAAATGAACTCGAAAGATGAGATAACAAACTCAAGATAAGAAGTGAATGTACATACAAATAAGAGTACAATAATAATGAATAAGTGTGAAAGTGACATAAATAAAGATGAAAAAATATAAATAAAAATTAAATTATGAACCGTACTAAACATAGAAATAAAATTACAAAAATTTCACCATCACAATAAAGGACATAAAATTAGGGTCTACGGAAGTCTAAAAAGTAATTATTGAAAGTGATGTGTCACATGAAAGTTATTGAAGCTTTTAAAAGTTGGTACATATTATTCTCAAGTTTTTCTGCGTGTGGGGAACTCGCTTCCTTTTATTTGATTTGACCCCGTTGAAATTATTCCCCTAAAAGAAAAACAATATAATAAAGACAAATTTCCATCTTTTCGTATAGTTTTTTTGTCTGCCCACGTTTATTGTACTCGTCCCATCAGCCTTTCAATCATTTCTTTGGTCCATTTTCAATACCTACCGACATTTTTTAAGATAAGGTTCTATTATATTATTCTATAAAAGATATAAGGTATATTATATGTAAAAGAAAGGCAAGTGGAATATAATTTAATTTTGAAATTTAAGTGAGATGTTATAAGCATAAATAAACAATAATTTTATTATATATAATGATGAAAAATAGTATTTTTTGTTTTTTATGTTTTGGATTTAAATTGATTAGATTATCTTTATACATTGATTAATGCATAAGATGGTGTATTTTGGGTGGAAGTTGTTAAACAACTTTATCTTGTCCCCCCACTCTCAACATATCTCAAGATTTTGAAACTAATCTACTAAATCTACTATTCACTACCTTAGTTTAGATTCGTGAGTGTAAAATTGACCCAATTTGTTTACATGCCTACAAATATGGTCATTGAACTAATTTTAAACTTTAAATATTAAGCCTTTCCACCCTTTTTAATTAATCTTTATGAGCTTACTAAAATGTAAATTATTTAAAATTGCATGCCACAATGGTCTATTTAAGGACAAACTTTAAGTCATTTGAATAATCTAAGAACTATTTAAGAGAATCAAGAGAACATAGAGGAATAAAAAGAATCTAGCAAATATGTAGTAAAATTATATTACATTAGCATTGCATCGACATCTTTGGAGCATATTACATGGTTTGTTGTTTGTGAACCTTGTTCATCATCATTGAATCAACCCAAGTAGGGATTGCCCAAAGGAGCATAAATGATTGTCTAGTACGCTCTCAAAAAGATGTTTGTAGATACTATTTTCTTGAGTACAAGTCATTGACACAGATGTGAATAAGTTGTAGAATTTCAAAACAAAGAAATTTAGATCTGTGACCCTAGGTTTAGTTCTACATTTGAACAAATGAACCAAACAATTACACAATGAATTTGTGATTTAAGATCCATTCATCTAGCATGCCCTAATTTTTTGATGCATTAATGAATTGGCCTTAGACACTTGGCACAATCAAATTCTACATCAAACTCAAGGTAAGTGCCCTTTATTTATCTATTTAATTCTTGTATTAATTATAATATTTATTACATCACCATTTATCAATCCTAGCTCTTATATTTAGGTTGATTAATTGCTTCATTTATTTAATTAATCTAGATATTTATATATGAGGTGTTATTTTCACACATTTTATTGTGAACTTGACATTTCTATACAACCTAAAGTCTTAACCTTAGGGTTTATCCTTCTTTTGTTAGGCTTTTCAAATCTACTTTGATTTTATAATTACAATCATTTCATTATATTTGATTCAAATTTGGATTCACCTTTATACGCATAGACATTGAATTATCTTTACTATGGTTTGGGGTTATATTGTTAGATATCTCTTTGAACCCTCACTCCCACCCTTGGTTTGTGCTTCATTGATATCTTACACCATGGATTATCGTTACCCATTGTCCTTAGACTTTATCTAGTCTTATGTTAAATTTTTGGATATGTTTTTACACTTTGTTACCTATGATTCTTCCATCATTGAAACTCTCATATTTTTATGTTATGGATGGAGTTCCTTTTCTATGGAGGTATTGTTGCATCATTTATGTGTTTTCTTCTCCTTCATAGAGTCAATTAGTTCCTTCCCTTCTCTCTTGGATACACTCACTTCACTTTTCCATGAGTTTCATTTTGATCATACCTTTCTTGGATGACTTGTGATAGTGGTGTTTCACCTTTGGATATATTTCCTTCATATGCTTTACCTCATGATGGTGATATGCCTTGTGTGATGAATGTGGATGATATGGATTGTGATTACTTTCCTTCCTCATTAGGTTATACATCATGATAGGATTTGTAATGATCATTCGTTTATGTCTCATGTTATTTATATGAATACTCATTTTTCTATTTTACCTAGTGATATATTATATTATGATCACATGCATTATTAGTTCATAAGCTTCTTGTGTAGATGTTATTGATGCTTTATTACCTCCTTGAATACTACATGATGATATAATTGCTCTAAGTGATGATTTATTACATGCTGATTTTGATGGTACTATTGATGCATCCTTACATATTAATTCCTTGCTTGCTAATTATGAGTATTTATATAATGATATTTTATTGATTAGTGAGTTTATATTTTATTTGAGTGGTAGAGAATTACAATGGATTAATTCATCTTATTTATTCTATCTTTCATTTATGAATTTGGCACATGATTTGATTTATCTTTTATATTGTTCTAATTTGTTTGAGGATTGCATGGAATTAGTTGATCCTTCTCATGATCTCTTTAGATAATTTTTTAGCTTCTTCCTCTACTATCTATATGGCTTACATATATTTGCATCCCTCCTTTCATGCTAATCCACCTTCTCCTAAGAATATGCCTACTTTTCATGCCAAGACTACTTCTCAAAGCTATCATAAAATTGGACATACACATCCTAAATTAGCTAGAGGTTAAAATGTTCCATCTCAACAACCAAAATTTGGACATCTAATATCATAGCATCATAAATTGTCACCCATGACAATTTCACGTTATGTTTTGCTCCCCCCTAAGTGCATGGACCTAATTGTACACCTAATTTCCTAAATTATGCATTATGTGGCCCATTTTAACATTTACCGACAAATTGCATGTAGAAAACCAAAGCATTTGTTTGATATTTTTCCCCCGACACCTTAAGTCCTGCAAAATAGTGTTGGGACCTAGTCACCTAGGGTGACTAAGTCCCCCTATTTTTTCTCTAAAATTGATGTGTCAAAGGAAAAAAATTATTATTTGAATTTCAAATGTCCAATATCGGCTATCAGGATTCAATTTTTGAGAAATTAGAATAATTATGTATATCTAAAGGACCTAGTTATTTCATCATTTGAAATACATCTAGCATCAAAAGAAAAAAATTGTTGTTAAGAGCAGATTTATTACAACAATTCAATATCAAGGCATCATATCAAAGTGTATGTGAGTTTGTTCATCTTTATGTTATCATATTGTTTCTGAGATCTAACCCTTGTAGGTCTTCAAGCAAATCAAGCCAACAACAATCAAGCCTTAAGGAGATTTGTATGACTTTAGTCCTTCAAGGAAGCCATTTTTGGGTGGTGAGTTGTAGCCCATTGTTGATTCATCATTCATTTTATCATTTAGCCTTATCCCTTAAAAGGATGGGTTCTCTTTCATTGCCATTGTGGAAGTAGAAACACTAACACTGGGTTCGACTAAGGCAAGCCCCTATATGACACAACCCTTCCTCTCTCTTTGAATGTGTAGGTTTTATATTTGAAGGAGATTGGGAGAAGTTTTAAGGTCAATTATTAATTTTTGCATTCAAGCCCTACATCTTGACAACATATGAAAACTTAGTTATCCCTACACCTGAAAAAGATCCAACAATGCAACAAGTGGAAAAAGAAGGCTATGATCTAACACCAAAGGACTATGAAATCAAATCTAGAATTCATCTACTGGGACATAGTCACCCAAAGTGACTTGGTCCTTAGAAATCAACTCCAAATTCATATCGTAGGCACACAATACTCTGCTCGGTCTGTTTATAAAGTCTGAATTTCTCTAATTGTTTGAATTTGTTGCATCTGCATCAAAATAGTAATTTGCATAATTAAATCCTATTCATTTCATTCTCAATTCCATTCCAAGTTTGGGAAAGGGAAAGTTGACTCACCTTTTAGGTTGCAAGTTAGTCTTATACCTTGTCCAAATTCATCAAACCCCCGCTACCTCAATCCTCTAAATGAAATGTTGTGGAAAATCCACCATTGAAATCCTAGGGTGAAGCTCTAGGGTTTCACTTTTCCCACATTTCAAATATAATTAATGCTCCTCCTATATGTACAATTATATCCAAGGCATACGAGGAATATGATATCATTCAACAACTTTAGAATACAAAAAATATTTCTTTAGAATTTAGTGTGCACAATAGTTTTATATAAGGATGCCATGCAAAAAGATTTAGAAGATATTAAAGTGAATTATGATGTTACTCCACATCTAGTGACTTTAATATAAACTATTCACCATAAGGAATATCATATTATTATTTTCAAGGAAATAGAGTTACCATGTGAGTTACTTATTAATGAAACTTTACCTTTATACATTATAGTAAGATATGGTAAGTTGAACATTAAAAGTCACTAATTAACAATGGTTCTTATTTAAATATTTGCTTTGAGCATTGTTTCAAAAAGATCAACATCGATATGCCAAAATTACACAAATCTTATCTTACTATTAGAATATTTGATAATATTGGTAAACATTCCTTGGGTATTATTACTCTTCTCATAACTAGCCTACTTACTTTAGACACATTATTCCATGTGATGCTAGGTAAATTATCTAATAATATTCCATTAGGTCAAACACAGTTACATGTTATGCATGTTGTACCTTCTACATTACATCAATGCATGAAATTTTGGCATAATGGTTGGAAATCTTGTTCAATCACTTAGTATTTATAAATTTATTGATGAATCTAAAGATTTTATTACACATAGTAAATCAATTTCATATGAATCTACAAAGGTACATCCCCCAAATAATTATAATACATCATTTGATGATGATTGAGGTACATTATATTTTACACCATGTGTTGTAGGAGAATATAAAATTGATCTTGAAGCTTACAACACACCTCTTTTCATATCTTCATTGACCTATTAGACAACCACTTGACATATATATTGATAAAAATCTAGGTTGTGTGTTATAGTGATTTAGAGGGTACTACTTCTAATACTAGTTTTCCTTCTTGCTCTCTACCACTTGATCAATTATATGGTACTAGATACAATATTATGTAAAATATTGGCTATAGAGGTAAATGACTTGAACTATGTGAACACATGGTATCCTTGAGATAGTAATTTGCAATAACCCACACAATTAGAACCCCTTTTTTTTTTGGGTGTAATTTGTTGATAAAGGCACGTCACTAGCTTTCAAAATTCAATATCACCCCTACAAATATTTTAGGAATCTATCTTGCATCCATAATTTACAAACCTTCACTTTAGATTAGCATGGGTTATCCTTGACTACTTTAGGATTGAACTTAAAGTTTAAAATATCTTCACATTCTTGGTTTATTAGGCACCTAATTTACATATTTCACAAGGTTGGTGTATTGTTAATAGGTATGACCACATTTAATAATAATTTCAATTATCCTCAACAAATAATTTTTGGTTCATTTTGAGTTACATGATTACATATCAATAAGATTCTCAAGCCTTACCTTCATATTATGTTGTTAAATAGATATTCATTTTGAATTAGTCTCTTTGTTTAGATCATCTCAAATGATGAGGTTAGCACTTCAACTTTATTTTATTGTTTCATATTGGGTTAATCATATGATAATTTATGATTCATCATTTTCCTATTCAACTCCCATTAAACATGTTAGGAATTTAGGTTTCATTGAACCCCCTTTCAACCATATTTATTTCCCATTTCCAAGATTGTATCCCATTACATAGTTGAGGAAGAAACAAGGATTTCATTCTTGGTAGTGCCATTTATACCCCCTATCATGAGCTTCCAATAACCCTTAAAATCTAGATGACAACTTAGGATTCAAATAGTGCTCTTTTTCAAAAAAATTCTAGAGATATTCGTTTACGATCCCTTTTCTAAATTTAACCTCAAAGATGTTTAACCATGATGCAATAGAATATGCAAGTCAATAATAAAGATCATGCATTATTTAAAGCATATCTTCATGGACAAGATTCATAAATTGATCTAGTTTTGATAATCCCAATTCTATATGGTAATATTAGTGTATGCCATGTATTCTTCCACATTACACTACACATGATGCAATAGAACACAAAAGTTATAATGGAGTTGATGCATTAGTTAGCATCTCTTCGTGGACACAATTTTTAAATTGATCTCACTATGGTAATCCTAATGTTATTTGGTAATAAGCTTGCACATCACACATTATCCATTTTTAAAAAAGTCATTCCATACCATAGATCATCTTCCTATCCAAGGTACTTGTGCAAATACACATAATAATGTCTATGCTATAATTACAAAAATAGAATTGTCCTTCATAATTCATATGCAAGAGGACTACTTTCTCTTTTTGTATGAAAACTGTAGTCACCTAGAAATGCACCCTATGCAAAGTTATGAGAACTAAGCTTTCTGGTGAAACATGGGATCATTTCAAGGCTGTGGGTCACCTGAAGTTGAAATGAACCTTCGGAGAAGGCCGACTTCCTTTGGGTATCACCTAAACTAGCAATTTTGTGAAGGTAAAAAGAGAAGGAATGCATACAAATAATGAAACTAAACTGAACTATTCCTATGGTGATACATCGAGTTAATAAGAAATCATGAAACAGACACAGGAAGGACATACACTAGAAAGCAACAGATAGCGTTTTCACTTACTAACATAACCCCTTTAAAATCAAGCACTATTCTTAACAGGCTTGCTCTACATGCATATCTTAGGAAGGAAAGATGAATTTCACAAGCTTAGGTATGAATACAGATTTTTTAGAAAAACACGGCTAAGAACTTGCATAGTCCAAAATACAGAAATGTGAGTAATACAAACATTAACAGTAGCTTCCCAGGTAAACTCTGTGTTATATTCCAGATTCCAGATGAATTACAAAACATACATTTAGTTGAGGAAGGATTGATAAAAAATCACTAACTCTTTTGAATGCACAATCCGAATTGCTTACAAAAAGGCAAAAACTGCCTTATATACACCAGTGTATTGGCCCCTTAGGGCTTACAAAAATATCGGGCTCAGAAAGATTTATCCTCAGATCTTTTTTATTGAATTTAATGTTGCAGTGTGCGTGTCCTTATTGTGTGTGTCGGTGAAGAAAGGTTTCCTTTAGAGGAAACCTCCTTGATCTTTCTACAACCACCGCATTCACTTCTTGGTATCGTGTCCCTCTTTGAATTCCCCTCAGTCGAGCTGCTTTGAATGCTCCTAAGCTCATGTTGCTTTTCCTTTTGTTAATCACCTTCTCCTAGCACTTGGTTCCGCTGCCACGACTTGCTTTGGATTTCTCTGATTGATTGAGCCTACTCCACGTAGACTCTGCAGGCAGTCAAAAACTCCTTCAGTCAGAATCGCATCTCGGCGAGACACTGGAAGTGTCTCACCGATGCAATTATGTGTCTCTGTAGCTATCGACATATCATGGAATAGTCAGTGAGAGCTCATGGCGAGCTCATTTCATTTGGTGATCTCACTCTTCTCCTCTGGGCTCGAGCTCCTTCGGCTTTCGGTGAGACATTTGTGTGTCAGCAAGAAACTACTTTGACGATTGGAAGCTACATCGATATCTTTTATGTCGGGGAGACCCTTTGTTTGGTCGGTGAGACCTTTTGTTTTGTTGGATCTTTCTTCTCGAGCTGGTTCCCCTTCAGGCTCATTCTACATCAACAAGACCTTTTGCGTCGCTGAGACTTCACGGCGATCCCACCATCCTTCACCCAAAAACATCTTCTACCGAGGCCTTTTGCTTTTCAAATACTGTTGGCGTGACCCCTTGTTATCGCCAAGACCATATGCCGAAGGCCCATCTTATGTCGATCCTTTTGCTCCGGTATGACTCACTCCTTTGGCCAGACTACCTGTTTGTCGTCGGGACCCACACCAAACTCCTCATTCTTCCTGAGCTCCCTTTTGTTTTGCTAAGACTTTGGCCTGTCGACTAGACTTCATACCGAGCGTCGGGCACTACATCGACGTCAAACGTCGGTGATACTTCATGCGTTTGGCAAGACCTTATGCCGATATGACTTCATTGGCGGGACCGCTAGCTTTCGGTGAGACCTTAATCGTCGTCGGGACTTTATGGCGAAGGCATCTCCTCTTGGCGATCTCTTTGTTGTTGGTGGGACATCGGAGTCAGGGAGACCTCTCTCCATCTTGAATGCTATGCGAAGGCTCCCTGTTGTCGGCGAGACACCACCGGTTTGCCAAGACCTTTTACTAAAATAAATCTCACGCCGAAACCTTATTGTTGTCAGGGAGACTTCATTGGTCACCGAGACTCTCTCTGAATGCTTCATTATGCCAAAGGCCTTTTAAGTCGGGGAGACTTTGTGACTTTGGCGAGACCCTTTGGTGAAGCTCGCTCGCTTTGCCGATCCTTTTGATTTTGGCGAGACCTCTTCCGATCAGTAAGACCTCCTATCAAAACCCGCACACATATGCCAAAGGGATCCTGCTTTTCTTTGTCGGCAAGACCTGATGCATTCACCGAGACTTCTCTCTGAAGAAGAGAACTTCTGCCGAAAAGAATATCCTCTTGTCACCGGGACGATGATCGATGTCTTGTCGATAGGGACCTGTAGGTGAATCCCACTCGTCGTGACACTCTTGGGGTCTTGGTGAATCTATCCTTAGAAGATTTTCATGCTGAACCTAAACAAGGCAGGCTTCTTTACTGAGTTCCCTGTGGCCTAGCATCAGAATCATGACTTTTTCCCTAGGTCGAATGCTTCATTTGGCCTTCTCAAACCTGTTAAACACAATTTTCCTTGCTTGATTGAGCTTGAGGGTAAAAATTAGGTAACATTTCTAGCTACCTTTGTTGGGTGTTTGCCTGTTAAACATGAAGACTAGTAGCCTAGGCCTATTCATTGGGCATGGAGTCATTAGGAGGATCATAAAACAAATAAAAATATCCATTTTGCACATGATCGCAACTCGCTTGAGATCCACCAGACACAACAGGTTGCCAAAAGAAAAACAAAGCAGGGGAAAACGACAGAGAAAAACTATGCCATCAAAGCACCCAGGAAATAAAATAATTAACCTGAAGTGCAAAAGCATTTATTGAAAACATAAACCTAAACTAATATGTGCAATAGAGGAAATCCATCAAACTTGAAAATAGGGTTTAAGGTGTATCCCATTGACCGAGATAGGAAGTACTCCCCCATCTGTTGTAGCTAGTTGATAAGCATTGTGCTCCTGATAGTCCCTGATAGGGAATGGACCTGTCCACATGTTATCGAACTTGGTGTGATGGCCAAGCTTACTTTTCAAAACATCCCATTTTAGCATGAGATCTCCCACCTTGAAAACTTTTTCTGTAGCCTTCTTATCAAATGTTCTTTTCGTTTAGAGCTGATGATACTCCAAATCCTTCATTGCTTTGTCCCTTAATTCTTCAAGTTCCATAAGCTCTGCATATCTTACAGACATTGGGTCCTACCCCTCAAACATCTCTAACTGGTGAACAATGTCAAGAGCTAGAAGCTCTACAGACAAAGGCAGTCTTGTCTCTCTGCCATAGACTAACATGTATGGTGAGTTAGCAATAGATCTCTTAGGAGTCACCCTGTCTACCCACAGTGCATACTTTAGTTTGATGTGTCAGGTCTTTTGATTATCCTCCATTGTTCTCTTGATAATCCTGATGAGATTCTTATTTGTGCTTTCAGCTAAGCCATTACCCTGAGGGTAATAATTTGAGGATGTACTCAAATGAATACCCTGTTTGATAGCCCAATCAGTTAGTCTTAATCCCACAAATGTAAGGGCGTTATCAAATATGATAGAGTTTGGGACTCCAAATCTGGTGACTATATCTTCATAAAAGCTCAAAACTGAAGATTCTTTTGCTTCTTTTAAAGCTATTGCCTCTGTCCACCGCGTGAAATAGTCTGTAGCAATCAACACCCACTTATGACGAGCACTGGATGGTGGGTTAATTGGCCTAATGAAATCAATACCCCATCTCATGAAGGGTTGCTCCACTTGAATTGGATGTAGAGGCATAGTAGGCAACTTTTCCTTTCCTGAAAATAGATCACATTTGATACACTTTCTTGACCAGGCATATGCATCTTTAAACAAGCTAGGCCAGTAGTAACTAGCTCTCATGACTTTCCAAGTAGTAGTTCTTGGGGAAAAGTGACCTTCGGCAACTCCATCATGAAACTCATGAAGCACCTTCTCAATTTGATCTCTATGAATGCATCTTAACAGGACACCATTCAAATCCTTTTTGAAAAGAACATTGTTTAACAGTACATATGGTATGGACTGCAATCTGAAGTATCTCCTTTTAGCTCTGTTTAATCCTAATGGGAATTTACCAGTTTGTAGGAATTGGGTCATATCTTGAACCCAATTAGTTATCCCCATAGGCACATCAGCTTGAGCAGTTTGAAACTCATTTGTATTAGTAAGCACATCATCCTTCTCTAATTCAGTTTTATTTCCTGGCCATGTAGCAAGCTGCTCACAAAGACCTTTACCTCTAACTAGTTTGGTGATCTTAAAATCTACATCATACTCCATGACTTTGGTGACCCATCCTGCTCTTTTTTCATTCAAATCTTTATTCAACAGAAACTCCTTCACACTTGAGTGGGAAACCATAATATGAATCTTATTGTTTGACACTAGAGGCTTGAATTTCTTTAGGCTTCTGATCACGGCCAGAACATGTTTCTCAACAAAAGTATACCTCTCCTCATAATCAGTAAGTACTTGGCTAAAGAAAGCTATGGGTTGTTCTAAGTGATCACTATTTTTCTGAACCAACTTTGCAAAGATTGAACTACTACTACCAAAAGCATACAAAAAGAAGTCTTTGGAGAAATCTGGATTTACCAATGTCGGAGTTGATGCCAAAGCTTCTTTGATTTCTTCAAAACTGTGTTTTGCTTCTCTAGTCCAACTGAAAACTACATTCTTCTTTAACATAGCTGTCAGAGGCTATAACAGGTTCACAACATCTGGGATGAACCTTCTTAGAAAGTTGATTTGGCCCAAAAAGTTGTGCAGAACCTTCTTATGATTCGGTAATGGCAACTCAAGTATGGCTCTGACTCTTTCAAGGTCAATTGTAATCCCTTTCTTTGACACTATGTGTCCTAATAATTTCCCTTCATGAACAGCAAAGATACTCTTTTTTGGATTGAGGGAGATACCAAACTCTCTACATTTTTCAAAAACTTGCCTAAGATGTAACAAATGTTCATCAACATTCTTGGAATAAACTGTAATATCATCTAGGTAAATCAGTATAATCTTGTTGATCAAACTTTGAAATGCCATGTCCATGGCCCTCTGAAATGTGGCACCAACATTAGATAAAGAAAAAGGCATCCTTTTGTATGCCATAGTGCCCCACTTAGTTGTAAAAACAGTTTTGAACTGATCCTCTTCTTTAACCATCACTTGATTATAGCCCGAAAAACCATCTAACAAGGAAAATCTTTCAGAACCGACAACTACTTGTAGCATTTGTTCCATAGAAGGCAGCGGGTAGTGATCTTTCAAAGATGCTTGGTTAAGATCCCTAAAGTCTACACAAAGTCTTATTTCACCACTTTTCTTCCTAACCGGAACAAGATTAGAAACCCAAGAGGTGTTTTAATTGGAAAGATGATACCCCCTTCAACTAGTTTGGTTAGCTCTCTAATCATTAAGGGTTCAAGCTTAGGATTCAAGGGCCTTTGTTTCTGCCTTACTGGCTTGGCATTAGGTTCTAACTCATTTGTGTGCTGAGCAACATGAGGATCAAACCCTTTCAAATTTGAATACTCCCAAGCAAAGACATCATAGAATTCTTGACATAAAGCAACAAAAGATTGTCTATCTTCATGTGAACAAATTTTTCCTATCTTAAGGAGTTTACCTTTGAATATCTACAGCTCTTCATAATGTTCTTGTTTGATTTGCAAGCCAGCTTTACCCTTTTTAAGCTGATCATTAGTACTAAAAATTGACTCTAAGGTAACAAGACCTTTGGGAAACTTATTCGTCCTCAGCTGTATGACTTGATCACCGTACTGTTGCTTGAGTTTTGCTTGATTCATCATGGAGAACTGATCTTCTTCGAGCAGGAAAGAAAGGATCTATTCATCACTGTCAAAGACTTTCCAGTGAATGTTGTTATCAGGAATTGACGGTCTGACCACAACCTTCACATACTGCTACACTTTCTCTTTCCTAATGTCATATGGAATATCAAATTGTGCCCCAATGGTTGCAAGCCTATCAGCATGCTTGTTCTGATTTCTTGGAATAGACACTAAGTTGAAGGCATCAAAATCCTCAAGCATGCTCCACACTCTGTTTCTATAAGACTTCAGCATGTCATTTTTAGCAACATTTAGGCCTCTTACTTGATTAACAATTAGCTCGTTGTCCCCATATACTTTCAAGCGGGCTATTCCTCTCTTCCTTGCCCATTCAAGACCTTGAACAAGGCCTTCATACTCAGCAGTGTTATTAGAACATGCAAAAGAAAAATAGAATGCAGAGTAATACCTCTCCCCCTGTGGAGAAATCAACATTGCACCTCCTTCTGCTCCATTTTTGCTTCTAGAACCATCAAAATATATCTCCCAGAGTCCACTTTGCGATTGCAGCAGTTGGTTTGCACCTTTCTCTAGGTTTGGAATCTCTGCGTCAGGTTCAAAAATGACATAGTTACCCATACAAGCATCTTGAATGAGCTCCTCTGGACTGTCCAACACATTTTCAACCGCCCACTCATGCAATAGTACATCAGGAATAGCTTCTGCTTGAAGTTGTTGAGCGAAATCCAGCTCATTGTCAGTAAAAGCAACACAATTTGCATTTGCAGCAGAAGGAGCAGCATTTATGGGACTTGGGTTATATGGCTCAATGTGATCCTTGGCCAACCTTTCAGATTTAATGGTAACCTTGGTTCCATATCTTGTTCTAAATAGCATATGTGACCAATCAGCTGACACATAACCACCTATCTTGGCTGTGAAGTCTCTTGATAAGCACAAGGAAAAGAAAGGTGGAAGGTCTATGGCACATATGTCTTGGGGAACTAAAAAATTAGGACAAGCATGAAGGGTAAGACTCAAATCCTTAATGATGCCCAATGTATTAACGGAGGTACCGTCCAATTGGATTACTCCTTTTTCTAAAGGCTGATACTTTAGCCCAAGCTTGTCAACAATCTGCTTTGGCATCACAGAGCTACTAGCTCCACTGTCTACCATACAGTTATGAACTAACTTATTACCAATAATAACTGACACATAAAAGGGAGGTGGCTTGACTTCTTTTCCTGCCTCTTTGCTAGGTTGCTTATCACTTCCCTGAGTATTATTTGTCAACATAGTCCTAACTTGACCTATTGGGGATTCATACTTATCAGACATTTTCAAACTTATCAAGGCTAATTGTAACATATCTTTTTGACCTGGGATGACTAATGAATCCCACATAGACATCGTTACATTTGTTCTTTTCATACTATCAAGAATGTTAAAAGGTACAGCTGGGTTTACTTTATTATGTACCTTTACGCCAGTGTGATCAACTTGTAAGCGTGGTTGCTCCTTCAGTGGGAGTTGTTGATTTCCTTGCAAACCACTAGTCACTTGAGATGCAGATGGTTCAACAACTGATGCCTTTCCTTTGTTAGTTGCATGATCAAGCTAAAATGCTCTCTTTTTCACCCTAGTGTTAGCTGCGACTGAGGGATTGTCCACATTCAACCCACAAAATTCTTCACCTTTCCAGTTGAGTAGGGTAGCATCATTTGCAAACTAATCCTAGTGTTGTGGAGATGGCTCATTAAATGCACTCTACTATGAACTGGAGGCATTCTGTACCATAAGTGCCTGATTGATGAGTCCATTTAAGCAAGTGGCCTGATTGTGGGGCTAGTTGCAAGGGTAGCACCACTCATAATCAGTCGCTAAGTTGTTTTGAGTAGGAACCAGGTCCTTGACTACATTAACAGGTGTTGGAGCATAGGCTTGATAAGGCCTTGTATTCACATTTTGTCTTGGGCCTTGGTAATTTCCCTGGTAGGTTTGTTTATTCCCTTGATATGCTTGTTGTTGGCCTCGACTCTGCTGCTGATAAGGCCTACTATATGACTGCTACTTTTCTAAGCTTACAAGCTTGTTACCAAAAGACTGCAATAGACTTTTGATTTCCTGTAACTCATTTGGAGAACCGGAAGCAGCATTTCCTTGTGTTACAACAACTGGAACAACGGCTGGCAGCATTGGCACAACTGGTAGAGGTGTGAAAGGAGGTATTTGCAAAGGAATGTTTGCATGAATTTCAGGAAATATAGGCATTGGAGGCCTAGGAGCGAGTTTACCAGCATGTATTAAGCTGTTCTCAGCTTTGATTGCTATTTCAAAAGCATTTGGCAAAGACACTCCTCCCATTGATTGTATCATGACAGCTATATCGTTGTTCAAAGCCCTCAAAAAGTACAAAAATGCATACTTTGGAGGTGGCCTCACCATTGCAGGGATTCTATCCCAAGTTCTTTGAAATCTAAAGTTGAAATCGTTCATTTGTTCTTGTGGAGCCCTCTTAATTGTAGTTAATTTCTCCAATAGAGACAAGTTATCAGACCTATCCTAAAATTGCTGATGCAACTTGTCTCCAAATTCATCCCAAGTTGCAATTGAGTTGACTGGTAGGCTCCTATACCATTGGATAGCTCTTCCCTTTAGTGAAGCAACTAGTAATCTCACTGCAACATCCTCTTGGGTTATGTGATGGACTCCGCATAATGAAGCCACATCTCTCATGTGTTCAATCAGAATAGTTTGGTCTTGCCCTGTAAAAATTGGCAGACTCTTCAAGGCTTCCATTGGGATGTCATTGTGTTGTGCCAAATTTAAGGGGCTGCCTCTATTGAAAGTGACAAAGGGTTGATTCCTTGGAGCGGCCATTGGAGGTAGCTGAATTGGATTTACTTGTATAGCAAAATGAGATCCCACTGGTGGAGTAGACTGAGTTCTTCTAGAATAGATAATTGTTGTTCCTCTTTTTTCTATTGCTCCGGTTTTTCTTCTTGGTGGTGACAACTGCAAATATTCGAAGGGACTTGAGTTGCCTCTTGTCTGAACTTTTCTCATTAATTGTAGAAGGCATTAATTTCTGGAGTTCTTCTTCTTTGTGGAGTCGCCAAGTATGCCAAATGACTTCTATAAAGTCTGGGAGTAGCTGGTTGCATACTAAACCAGCAATTGAATCTTAATTTTTGTCCCACCGGGCATGCCAGAAACTGTTGTCACCTAGAAATGCACCCTATGCGAAGTTATGAGAACTAAGTTTTTTGGTGAAACATGGGATCGTTTCAAGGCTGTGGGTCACCTAAAGTTGAAATTAACCTTCGGAGAAGGCCGGCTTCCTTTGGGTATCACCTAAACTAGCAATTCTGTGAAGGTAAAAAGAGAAGGAATGCATACAAATAATGAAACTAAATTGAACTATTCCTATGGTGATACACCGAGTTAATAAGAAATCATGAAACAGACATAGGAAGGACATACACTGGAAAGCAACATACAACATTTTCACTTACTAACATAACCCCTTTAAACTCATGCACTATTCTTAACAGGCTTGCTCTACATGCATTTCTTAGGAAGGAAAGATGAATTTCACAACCTTAGGTATGAATACAGATTTTTTAGAAAAACACAGCTAAGAACTTGCATAGTCCAAAATATAGAAATGAGAGTAATACAAACATTAACAGTAGCTTCCCAGGTAAACTCTGTGTTATATTCCAGATTCCAGTTGAGTTACAAAACATATATTTAGTCAAGAAAGGATTGATAAAAAATCACTAACTCTTTTGAATGCATAATCCGAACTACTTACAAAAAGGTAAAAAATGCCTTATATACACCAGTGTGTCGGCCCCTTAGGGCTTACAAAAATATCAGGCTCAGAAAGATCTATCCTCAGATCTTTTTATTGAATTTAATGCTGCAGCGTGCGTGTCCTTACTGTGTGTGTCGGTGAAGAAAGGTTTCCTTTAGAGGAAACCTCTTGATCTTTTTGCAACCACTGCATTCACTTCCTGGTATCATGTCCCTCTTTAAATTCCCCTTAGTCGAGCTACTTTGAATGCTCCTGAGCTCATGTTGCTTTTCCTTCTGTTAATCACCTTCTCTTGGCACTTGGTTCTACTACCACGGCTTGCTTTGGCTTTCTCTGATTGATTGAGCCTACTCCATGTAGACTTTGTAGGCGGTCAAAAACTCCTTTAGTCATAATCGCATCTCAGCGAGACACTGAAAGTGTCTCACCGATGCGATTATGTGTCTCTGCAGCTATCAGCATATCATGGAACAGTCGGTGAGAGCTCATGGTGAGCTCATTTCATTTGGTAATCTCACTCTTCTCCTCTGAGCTCGAGCTCCTTCAGCTTTCGGTGAGACATCTATGTGTTGGCAAGAAACTACTCCGACGGCTAGAAGCTACACCGATATCTTTTATGTTAGGGAGACCCTTTGTTTGGTCGGTGAGACCTTTTGTTTTGTTGGATCTTTCTTCCTAAGCTGGTTCCCCTTCAGGCTCATTCTGCATCGGCAAGACCTTTTGCGTCGCTGAGACTTCACGGCGATCCCACAATCCTTCACCGAAAACATCTTCTACCAAGGCCTTTTGCTTTTCAAATATTGTCAGCGTGTCCCCTTGTTATCATCGAGACCATATGATGAAGGCCCATCTTATGCTGATCCTTTTGCTCCGGTATGACTCACTCCTTCGGCCAGACTACCTGTTTGTCGTCGGGACCCACGCCGAACTCCCCATTTTGCCCGAGCTCCCTTTTGTTTCGCTGAGACTTTAGACTGTCATCCAAACTTCATACCGAGCATCGGGCGCTACACCGACGTCAAACGTCGGTGAGACTTCATGCGTTTGACAAGACCTTATGCCGATATGACTTCATTGGTGGGACCGCTGGCTTTCGGTGAGACCTTAATCGTAGTCGGGACTTTATGGCGAAGGCATCTCCTCTTGGGGATCTCTTTGTTGTTGGCAGGGCATCGGAGTTGAGGAGACCTCTCTCCGTCTTGAATGCTATGCCAAAGGCTCCCAGTTGTCGGTGACACCACCGGTTCGCCAAGACCTTTTGCTGAAATAAATCTCACGCCAAAACCTTATTGTTGTCGGGGAGACTTCACTGGTCACCGAGACTCTCTCCAAATGCTTCATTATGTTGAAGGCCTTTTAAGTCAGGGAGACTTTGTGACTTCAGCGAGACCCTTTGGCGAAGCTCGCTCGCTTTGCCGATCCTTTTGATTTCAGCGAGACCTCTTTCGATCGGTAAGACCTCCTACCAAAACCAACACACATATGCCGAAGGGATCCTACTTTGCTTTGTTGGAGAGACCCGATGCATTCACTGAGACTTCTCTCTGAAGAAAGGAACTTCTACCGAAAAGAATATCCTCTTGTCACTGGGATGATGATCGATGTCTTGTCGATAGGGACCTGTAGGTGAATCCCACTCGCCGTGACACTCCTGGGGTCTTGGCGACTCTATCCTTAGAATATTTTCATGCCGAACCCGAACAAGGCGGGCTTCTTTACTGAGTTCCCTGTGGCCTAGCATCAGATTCATGACTTTTTCCCTAGGCCAAATGCTTGATTTGGCCTTCTCAAACCTGTTAAACGCAATTTGCCTTGCCTGATTAAGCCTGAGGGTGAAAATTAGGTAACAAAAACCATGGAATTTTAAAACCATTCAAGTGCTAAATCCATAAAATTATCATGATAGAACACAAAGGATAAATTTTTTTACAAGACTATCAATAAATCTAAAAGTCAAGTTCACTATTAAAATTTTATAGTGGATACAAGTCAACCATAACAAAACTTACCACATCCAAATAATTTAATGGCCTAGCTTAATGGAATATGTTTCACATTAAAAATTCAAGGATGAAACCTTGAAATCCTTAAAGTAATGTATAACTCTAATCACAACTGTAGTATTTAATTTTATAACTTGAACATGAAAACACTATCTATAAAAGTATGCAATGCAGAAATCTAGGATACACATCAATTTAGTTTCCATTTGACAAAATAAAGACCCACAAGTATGTGCTAAGGGTTCAATTAAATCCCAACCATGAAACACCGCCCCTATCCCCCTACCTAAGTAAGAAAAGCACATTCACTATAAGCTTTATCCAACATACCATTTGAAAGGCTTAGGAAAAATAAAATTTAATATCACCCTTAGGATTTAATCTTAAATAGGCTTATAAACCCTTGTTCAAATAATGTTCATTGTCATGAACAATATATGTCCAAGTTTTATTTATTGCATAGTTTAAACTCTCAAGACAAGGTTCAACACGTAAGAGAACACACATAAAACAACCAAAAATTGAAACCATAAAAAAGTCAAGAGAGAAACAATCACATTAACCACTACACGATTTCTCACAAAACCAAATATTTCAATCACCAACACTAACAAGTTTTATAATCGTAGAGAGAATACAAACTAGCTTCCAAAAAAATAGTCTTTATGTGACATAATATTCTAAATTAGAATTTCAACAATAAATAAACAACCAAGTGGTTCCTTTTAAGAGTAACTCTGAAGATCATGATTTTGAAAACACCTCAATTTCCATACCTAAAGTAATGAAGTATTTGGTATCTCTAGTCACCAACTCCTGATAACTTCATTCATATGTCCTTTTAGATTCAAAGATGTAGAGATACCCTTACCTATCTACTTTAAGCATGGAGCATGGATTACTCTGTGTCACACAAACCTTGGGAACAAGGGCATTGCCAATACTAATCAACGAAAAATCATTAGTCACAACACCAAAGGAAGGGGAATCATGATTGGAACAACACGTGATCAGGCACAATGGAGAGAATTTGGCATAGGTAAAGACACACCTCTCAAATCCTGCTAAATACCCACATAACTAGGGCATCTAGACACAAAAATAAAGAGTTGTTTGAACCAGACACAAGGGTTTGCAAAGGAGACAAGATCAACATTGTTGACATTTGTTGACCAATATTAATATGTTAATCATTATGACATGGTGATATTTAATTTTGAAATAAATGATTTAGATTAAACAGATGATTATTGATTTTGGCCTAATGAGCATTTTTAACATGTGTATAAAGTGAGAAACTGTGTGCAAATATGTAAAATGAAGAGAGGTTATTATCATGGTAAAAGTTAACAAAATTATGGTAGTGTTTAAATGTAGAGAATCATTTGCACACCACATGGATTTAATTTTATTTTTATTTGCATGTGTGTTTATTTGTCAAAAGTATTTTTATTAAATATTTTTTTGTATAGATAATAAAAATAATAATTTAATTTTAACTTATCATTACCTAATTTTTAGATAATTAACCTGACATTTTTTTGTTTTAAATTTAAAATATATATAACAAGAAAGCCAAAAACAAAAATTAGAGAAAGATGTGTGCATACCTAAAACAATTAATCACATTTTCTTTGATTGCACTTTTGCTAAAGAAATATGGAGAATTTTCTATGACAAACAAGATATATGGGGGAATAATGGACAACCCCTCCCTAAGAAAATTTTGTTTAATCATAACATAAAGATGGGGGAAATTGTTGCTCTATTCTGGTTATGTTTTTCTTTTAGTATTTTGTGGTTCATCTAGAAAGCAAGGAATGAAGATTGTTTTCAAGGCAAGAGGAGGATGCTTACTGAGTCTTTTAGAAGACTCACTTTTTACAGTATTGCTATGCAGGTTTATATCACCATGGTGTTGAGATTATGGATGCATAGTCCCTAAAGCTGCAGTCTTCAATGGAGGACCTTTGAGCCAGGAAAGATAATCAACCACAAAGAAAAGTGTTGCAACTAGGCATGCACAATAGAGATTCTATATTGATGATATGATATTGATATTTGATATTGGATATGTTACAAATGAACAAGATACCTGATTATATAGGCAAGAATGAAAACCTAAGATGTATGAAATGTTGCCATGTGTCTTGATCTAACAACATGTGACAACATGTGAACCCTATCTAGATGATTATTAAATGTTGAGATAAGTTCTAGAAGGACAACTCATCTTCTAGAAGGAATCTTATCCCACCAAACATGGAAGGGAATATTTCCCTATTTATTAAATGATTTATCTAATAATGCAACCTAGGACTTAATTAATTAAATGCAAGACCTAATTTAACTTATGCTAGTGTAATAATTAATTAATTACACTAACACCCCCGATAAGTTCAACTTACGAAGGAAAATGCAATGATTATGCAAGATATGATGGGTCCCGGCTACGAGGACATGTTAGGTACCCATGTACATGAAGATGCAGAAAATCTCCCACAACTGAAGAAAAGGGGAAAACCCAATGGGAAGAAAACCCCTCTCCAAAAAGGAGATGAAAATGAAAAGAAAATGTGAGATGGGATGGGAAGGATGGAGGACTCCCAAATACCCCCCAAGGACACCATCCATCACATGGATACAATCAAAAGCCCCCCCATAGGGAGGAAAGAGAGAGAGACAATATAGCCCCCCCAAAAGATGTGATCACCTACAAAGATGGTAAGTGTCTAAAGAAAGAACATGATCCAATGCCGACAAACAACTTGTCTCCCTTTCGGAAGAAACAAAAACAACTGCAAGTGCAGAGATGCTTCCCATTCCGGATAGGAATTGAAGGAAGGAAGGATGAAGGTGGATGTCAATGATGTCTCTGAACGCTACTCAAATGTCTCCTTGCCTGATGAAGAAGATGCCACAATCACTGAAGAGAGTGACAAACTAGGATGATGCAGAAACTGATGCTGAACAATATCCAAAGACAAAGATGTGATGGATATGATGGATGTGATGGAGACTTGATAGCCCCCTCTGAATGAAGTGTCCTCAAAACCACTGAAAGAAGTCTGAAGAAAATCCAATGGTAGATGTTGAAGAAACCTCAAGTCCTGAATGGAATGACAGGGAAGAAGTCTCAGATATGAAATCTCTGAATAGAGGAGTGATACCCCCTCAAGAATGTCCTCCAAACCTATAGAAGTAGCCAAGTCAGTGATACCAGAAGTGAAGCCATCCTGTGATCTCAAGTCTGGAAAACTGAAGGTGTCCTGATGAATGATGATAGTGGAAGCCTCAATCAATGATTTTGGACAAAAAATCACTGAATGTGAAGGGATACCAACTGTCTCTGATGAAGAAGAAGCATTGAAAGGAACCTTGTCAACCTCTTCGGAAAGATCAAGGCAATCAACCTCCTGCACAACAATATCATCATGGGGAGCTTGATCTGAAGCATGACATTCTGAATCATGACCATCAGGGAATGGTGGAGTGTTTGAATCTCCATAGATCTCCCAAAGCTTAATCCAAAGGATATGAGGACAATCACAATGATCAATACAACTCAAAACATCACAATCAACTTGCATCTCAATGATCTCCAAAACAGCGTATCTGCTGCAACTCAAAGCAAGTTCATGAATACCTTCACTTGGACGAGGAAATATACCATACAGATGAGGCAACAAATCAACTATCTCGCCATTGCAGATAGTTACCCTTGTGCAACATAGTCAAAGGAGAAGAATAATATGCAAGCCCCATAATGAAATTTCTCCACAAAAACTACAAAGACACTGACCTTCAATAGAAAAGAGAAGCTTCCAAAGATGATGTACAACTGGAGTGAGGCAGCCTGGATCAAAAAAACTTTTCCCAAGCTTCAAGATGTCCAGGTTATTGAACAAATGCACCAAACTAAAAAAATCAATGCAAGAGTACCTAGAGCTAAAAATCGATCAAGGGGCTGGACTAATGAAAAAAAACTCTAAATCACCTTCCTGATGTCATTGGAATCAATGAAATCCGATAAACGGTTGAGAAGATATGCAGCTTTGAGTCCATATTAGGGTTTTGTCTTCAGTTGAATGTAGAATTTTATGCAAGAAAATTTTCATAGAATAGATGTCACCATTGGAAAGAACGCAAAATTCCCTTTCGGATGGTATATCGTTTTCCAAATTTTGATATCCTAGGTAAAAGTTGTGATAAAAAAAAGGCCTATTGGAGGCACTTCGCAGGCTAAATTGGTGCAAAAATTAAGCACCTTGAGCAAAAAATATCGGCCCTCGGTCGTTAATATGACCGCGGGGCTTATTGTGGCAAAAAAAAAGAAGCACCATCGGATAGGTGGCAACGGGGCTGAGATGTAGGGCAGAGCCACTAGTGAGAAGAGCACCGCCGGTGGTGGATAACCACCAGCACCGGTGGAATAACCCGGATAGTCGGTAGGGGGAAGAGAACCGACCGGCAAGAAATTTTGGTCGACATGGATGAAGCAATCACCAGCAAGATGAACAGGCCCGATGATGGATGCCGGTAGACAAATCACCGACGGCTGGAATGGTAGACGGAGAGAAGACTCTGGTGAAAGTTGATTGAGACGGTCAGTGGGGTCGGCCCCCAAATGGGCTGACAAATGTACCTTGTTCTGTCCAAAAGTACTCCACTGTGCAGGATTTGAATGTGGCCGACGACGAATATGGCTGCAAATTTTTATGAATGTCGACAAACCAAAGAAATTGATTTTTTAATATTGCAAATTGCAATTAAAAAATCAAAAAATATTTGATGAAAACTTTCCAAAGAATTCCGACAGGTATAAAAATATATGTGCAAAATATATGTCGATGGACGATAGATGATGCAGGACCCTCCCCACTCGGCCAGACCTCATGGAAAATGTAAAACTTTGACTCTGATGATGACCTGGTGAACAACTGTCGGGGAGACTTTCCTCTGTCGGTAGGACATCATGGTGGGTTCCATTAGTCACACCGAAGGTTTACAACCATCAACGAGACAATCGCTTGTTGGTAAGACATTACACCGACCCCTTCCATTCCTCCTGAACTCAAACCTTGTGTCAGAGAGACTCCCACTGGTTGGCAAGACATCACGACGAAAGCACCCATGTCGGGGAGACCCTTCATTATCGGTGAGACCTCTTAGCGAAAACAAACCACCTCCCCGAGCTCAACATTTCCTTCGGTGAGATGCTGGCAAGTAGGGGAGACCTCATGTCAAAGTCCTATCATTATATCACTGTGCTCCTCTATCGGCGAGACACCCATGTGTCGGTAAGACCTCACACCAAAGGAATTCCATTTTCCCCAAGCTCCGATCATCTTTTAATGAGACTCCATCCCTTCGGTGAGACATTACCCCGATGTTAAACTCTCTTGGCGAGCTTGCTTTATCTCAGCAAGACCATACCTGGTCGACGAGACCTCATATCGAGCTCAAAACTTTTGCCGAGACCTCTGCTTGATCGCCGAGACATCAAGGCAAACTCCTTTCTTTTTCCAAGAGCGTACCTCATTTCGGGGAGACATCGCTTGGTCGGTGAGACCCTATGGCGAAGGCTTCAACTCTTAGCGAGCTCAGACCACTCTTTCGGTCAGGCATCGGTCAATGGAACCTCCGTTCATTGAGACTGTACCTCCTCAGGCAGACCCTTCATCGAAGGAAAAACTTTATGCTGAGAGCTCCCTAGTGAACCACTATCGGCATGACCCTTGCTAGTTGCCGAGACATCACATCGAGAGCCCCAACTTTCGCTAAGACCCTCCATTTTGGCAGGACCCTATACTTTCGCCGATACATCATGGTGACTTTAGTTTCCTTTGCCCTGAGCTCACATCCTTTCGCGTCGGGGAGACCACCTTCAGTCGATGAGACCTCTTGCTGAGCTTGTTTCCTTTTCCAAGACCACTTCACCTCGGCGAGACCTCACCCCGACGGTGAAACCTTATAGCGAAGCCCCCCATACCATCGTCGAGAGCTTGGCATATTGTCCAGACCTCACGCCGGAGCTATCATCTCTCGGCGAGGGCTCATATCAGTCAGGAAGACTTCACTTGATCGGTGGGACTTCATACCGAGACCAAGCCTACTTCGACGAACTTAAATCTCTCGGCAAGCCTCCTTGCGTCGGCAAGACTTCTCCCCGAAGGCACAACCTTATGCCGAGAGCTTCCCAATGAACAACTGTCGGCATGCCCCCTTTTCAAGCGGAGAGATACATGAAGACTCTTGGCGACCCGAAAGTCCTGGTGACTGGTTTATTCAACCACATAGGACGTACTGCTAGTTGGCAAGACAACAAGAAGGTCTTGCCGACCTCCCTCTCTGATGAGTTTTGTGCCAAATTTGATGAGGCATACCTTTCAAATGAACTCCTTATGAAATGGCATCAGATGCATGACCTAACCCTCGATGCAAATGTCCCATTTAGCCCTTATGAACATCTGAAACATAACTTCTCCTGCCTGATTGAGCCCGGAAGTGAAAATTGGGCAACATTTATGGTGACCTCACCTGGATGTTTGCCTGCTAAACATGGAAACCAGTAGCCAAAACTTGTTCGTTGGGCATGGAGTCACTCAAAGTTTAACTTAAAACGTCAGCCTTGTTCATGGCTACAACTCAATTGAGATTCATGAGAAGATTGGGACATTTAAAACCTACGAAATAGGAGAAACTAAAAGAGAACCATATACCGTGTTGGAACAATACTTATTGAAAGCATAAAACCTAACCAAATATGTACAATAGAGGAACTCGTTAGACTTGAAAACAGGGTTTGAGGTGTATCCCATTGAATGGGATAGGAAGCACCTCACCTTCAGTTATGGCCAATTGATAAGCATTGTGTTCTTTGCAGTCTTTGATAAAAAAAATGGACACGTCCACATGTTGTCAAACTTTGTGTGATGGCCCAGCTTGCTTTTTAGAGCATCCCATTTGAGAACAATATCATCTTCCTTAAAGATTTTGGCTGTAGATTTCTTATAAAATGTTCTCTTTGTTTGGCGTTGATGATACTCCAAAGCTTTCATTGCTTTATCTCTTGATTCTTCGAGCTCCATGAGCTCTGCATATCTCACGGACATTGGGTCCTGTTCCTCAAACATCTCCAACTAGTGAACAATGTCTAGAGCTGGAAGCTCCATAGATAGAGGTAATCTGGCCTCTTTTCCATAAACTAACATGTATGGTGAATTACCAATAGACCTCTTAGGAGTCACTCTGTCTGCCCAAAGTGCATACTTTAAGTTAATTGTCAGGTCCTTTGATTATCCTCCATTGTTCTTTTAATAATCCTGATGAGATTCTTATTTGTGCTTTCAGCTAAACCATTACCCTGAGGGTAATAATTTGAGGATGTATTCAAATAAATGCCATATTTAACAACCCAATCAGTTAATCTTAATCCCACAAATGCAAGAGCGTTATCAGATATGATAGAGTCAGGAACTCCGAATCTGGTTACTATATCCTCATAAAAGCTCAAAACTGAAGATTCTTTTGATTCTTTCAAAGCCACCGCTTCTATCCACCATGTGAAATAGTCTGTAGCAGTAAGCACCCACTTATGACCAGTACTAGATGGTGGATTAATTGGTCCGATAAAGTCAATGCCCCATCTCATAAAGGGTTGCTCCACTTGAATTGGATGTAGAGGCATAGCAAGCAACTTTTCTTTTCCTGCAAATAAAGCACGTTTGATACACTTTCTTGACCATGTATATGCATCTTTAAACAAGCTGGGCCAGTAGTAACCAGCTCTCATGATTTTCCAAGCAGTAGTTCTTGGAGCGAAATGACCTCCTGCAGCTCCATCATGAAACTCATGAAGTATCTTCTCAACTTGATCACTGTGAATACATCTTAATAGAACACTATCTACAAGCACATATAGTATAGACTGCAGTCTGAAGTATTTTCGTTTAGCTCTATCTAAACCTGGTGGACACTCACCAGTCTATAAAAAATGGGTCATGTCTTGAGCCCAATTTGTTGTTATCAGAGGCATATCATCCTGGGTATTCTGGGGTTCATTTGCATTAACAAAAATAGTATCTTGTTCTAAGTCATTTTCACTGCTTGACCCTAAAGCAAGCTATTCACAAAGACCTTTACCTCTAACCAACTTGGTGATCTTGATATCCACATCATATTCCATAACCTTAGTGACCCACCCTGCTCTTTTATCATTCAAATCTTTGTTCAATGGAAATTCTTTCACACTTGGGTGTGCAATCGAAACATGAATTTTGTTGTTTGAAACTAGAGGTTTAAACTTCTTTAGGCTTTTGATCACAACAATAACATGCTTGTCAACAAATGTATATTTTTGTTCATAATCAACAAGTCCCCGACTAAAGAAAGCTATTGGTTGCTCTAAATTATCACTGTTTTTCTGAACCAGCATAGCAGAAAGTGAACTAACACTACCAAAAGCATATAAGAAGAAGTCTTTAGAGAAATCTGGATTTACCAGTGTTGAAGCTGATGCTAAAGCTTCCTTGATCTCTTCAAAACTATGTTTTGCTTCTCCAGTCCAGCTAAAAATTGCATTCTTTTTAAGCATGGCAGTCAAGGGTTGTAGTAAATTTGCAACATCAGGAATGAATCTTCTTTAAAAGTTGATCCTCCCTAAAAATCTCTGCAATCCTTTCTTGTGATTGGGTAATGGTAGTTCAAGTATGGCTTTAACTCTTTGAGGGTCAATGGTAACTCCATCTTTTGACACTATGTGACCTAACAACTTACCTTTATGAATTGCAAAAATACTCTTTGTCGGATTGAGAGATATTCCATACTCTACATTTTTTGAAAACTTGATTGAGATGCGAAAAATGTTCATCTGCATTTTTTGAATATACAGTTATGTCTTCTAAGTAAACCAACAGAAATTTCTGAATTAAATTTTGAAACGCCATATCCATGGCACGTTGAAAGGTGGCACCGGCATTAGATAAACCAAAAGGCATTCTCTTGTAGGCCATAGTGCCCCATTTTGTTGTAAATGTTGTTTTATACTGATCCTCCTCTTTGACAAGAATCTGGTTATAACCAAAATAACCATCCAGAAGAGAAAACCTTTATGATCCAACAACAGCTTGAAGAATTTGTTCCATAGAGGGTAAGGGCTAATGATCTTTCAGAGATGCTCTGTTAAGGTCTCTAAAATCTACACATAATCTTATTTCACTGCTCTTTTTTCTAACTGGAATGAAGTTAGACACCTAGGATGTGTGTTTAATTGGAAACACAATACCCCCCTCTACTAGCTTGGTTAGCTCTTTGATCATTAAAGGTTCAAGCTTAGGGTTCAATGGTCTCTATTTTTGTTTAACAGGCTTGACACCAGGTTCTAACTCAATTGTATGTTGTGCAATATGAGGATCAAACCCTCTTAAATCAAAATATTGCCAAGCAAAAACATCATGATACTCTTGGCATAAAATAATGAAAGCCTTCTTATCTTCAGGTGAATTGATTTTGCCCAATTTGAGAAGCTTACCCTTAAAGATTTCAACTTCCTCATAATAATTTTCTTTCACTTGGATGTCAACTTTATTCTTCTTAAGTTGATCATCAGAATTAAATATGGATTCTAAGGTAACCAGCCCTTTGGGAAGCTTATTGTTCTTCAGCCGTATCACTTGATCATCATACTGTTGTTTGATCTTTTCCAGGTTTACTATAGAAAATTGATCCTCTTGGAGTAGAAAAGTTAAAATCTGTTCATCACTTTCAAATACCTACCAGTGAATGTTGTTATCAGGAATTGATAGCCTGATAACCACCTTGACATATTGTTGTATTTTATCCTTCTTAACATCACCTGGGATATCAAACTGTGCTCCAAATGCTACAAGTCTGTCAGCATACTTATTTTGATTTTGTGGAACAAAAATCAGATTGAAGGCATTAAATTCTTCAATTATATTCTATACTTTGTTTCTGTAAGACTTCAAAGCATCATTCCTGAAAACATTCAGCCCCCTGATCTGATTAACTATCAGTTCACTGTCTCCATAGACCTTCAAACAATCAATTCTTCTTTTCCTTGCCCATTCAAGGCCTTGGATAAGTCCTTCATACTCAACACTGTTGTTAGAACATGCAAAAGCAAAATGAAAAGCTTAAAAGTACTTATCACCCTATGGAGAAATCAACATTGCACCTCCACCTGCTCCATTCTTGCTCCTGGAACCATCAAAGAACATTTCCCAAAGTCCACTTTGTTGTTGCAACAATTGTTCTGAATCCTTTTCAAGGTTTGGAATCTCTGCATCAGGTTCAAGCATCACATAATTACCCATACCAGCATCTTGATTAAGATCTACAGGACTGTCCCACACGTTTTCAGCTACCCACTCATGTAGAAGCACATTAGGAACAGCTTCTAATTGAAGTTCTTGAGCATCAGCTAGCTCACTGTCAGTACAAACGACACAATTTGTAACTGCAGCAATAGGAACAACATTGATGGGACTTGGGTTATATGGCTCAATGTGATCTTTAGCCAGCCTCTCAGATTTAATAGTGACTTTGGTTCCATATCTAGTTCTAAACAACATATGCGACTAGTCAGCTGAAACATAACCACCTATCTTAGCTGTAAAGTCTCTTAATAGGCACAATGAAAAGAAAGGTGAAAGGTCTATGACACATACATCCTGAGGAACTGATAAATTCAGACAAGCATGAAGAGTAAGACTCAAATCTTTAATGATGCCCAATGTATTGATAGAAGGGTGAAGCCACAATAGTGGTTTACAATTAAAGTGAGGAAGAAAAACTCACAAAAAATGAATGCATAACAAAAAATTTGATTTTAGTGGTTC
>VDFB02029938.1:0-12502 GCA_007258455.2 Sequoia sempervirens | reverse complement strand
CTTCTTCTTCTCTTGGCAGGTTCTGATACTCAACTAGCTAGAATGGATCAAGATTATTAGGAAGGAATCTCCCATGAGCATCTCTCCTCCTTCCTCTATGCATATAGTATCAACTCACTATTAGCCAACTCACACAAAGAATTGGAAAAAGAATGGTGGATCATTACTTTCCTAAATGAGGGGTTTACTAAGAACAAACTTTTAGAAATGCTACAATAAGAAAAACTATGAATGAATCCAAAGAGCTCGCTAGTTTGACACCATCCCCGACAACAACACCAAAAATGTTTGCCTCCTACAATGATCTAATAACTAAGCCTTTACAGTTGTGATTCAAAGATTGGACATCTAACTTGAATAGCTATCTCAATCATCATGAAGGTGCATTTAACTTGTAAACCTAGGGACATGAACTTGAAATGGGTCAGCATAGTATGTGCACTAAGGATCCAAAGTAGCCACATTCATCCTATAGCTAAGAAAGACACAACACTGAATGTAAATTTCTTTCAAAGAAATAACATAAGTGATGAGCATCAACCAACAACTATACTAAGCTTAAATGCATGAAAGAAATGAAAATATAAGTGAACAAACAGGAAACTACTCTATTTGCTTTGGCTGCAGGAATAGTCACAGAATGGAATTCTAGTGGCTATAGGAATAGTCAAGCATAGATTCTTAAACTAATTCATCAATAGAAAGTAACGCATCAAGCTAAAGATGGAATTCTCACCAAGTGGGCCCCTTGATGAGTATTCATACACAAAATGTGTAAACTTAGATTCATTAACTTTTAACTTCATTTTATTCATTGCACAAGTACAATAGGAATGATAACTCAGACATGGCACAAGAACATGAAAGTACACCATCAGATTAAGTAGCCTCTTTTGAAGGAACATCCAAGTCTTATTTATAGGAAGAAAAGATACTAACTAATCACCTAGCAAGACAGTCAACTCCAATAGATTAGGAGGACACCACTTTAGGGAAAGTATAAAAATTGGAGAGGCGGTTGCACATGCGTGGAATCTGGTCAATCATGTTTTCCCTAACACAAATTTAGCACAACAATAATTCCTATATTCACTCAACAGATAATTAAGACCATTTACAAGGTGGTTACAATTTCTATTTGAATGAGGAATCTCCCACCATCGATTGTCTTCCCTCCATTGACCTTCGAATGATCACATTGTTGACCGTTATGGCGAATGACTAGTTGGAAAAATCTTCTTCAATTTTGCAGGTTGCTAATTATATTTGCATAACAATATTAGTATGCACAACAATTGCATATCCATAACTTTCTTAAAATAGAATTCATTAATCCACATGTAAAATCAACATAGATAGTTCATATAGCATGTCAACTGTCATTAAAGATCACATAAGCTTATGCCCAATGTCTATGGTTTTGAGGAAATATTATAAAAATTTCAACATCCAAGTATCAAAGTCTATGACAACAATAGCAAATAGACAATAAACTTCTATCAAAATTGAGTCATAAACTGGACTCATCATTAACAATCCCAAAACACCATCACACCTTATGACCATTTGGCAACCTACCACTCCAGTTCAACAACTAGACCTTGTAGCAACAATCTTTCAACCAGGTAACACATATATTGAAGGTGCCTAAACTGACATCATAAGTAGTTTGAGAAATTTCATATTTGAGAAAAATAAAACACCCCATCAATTTCTCACCGCATCCATCATCTTAGATGAAGAGGAAGAAAAGGTAGACCTAGCTGTTGGAAGAACAATATTACCACCACCTATGTGGCAATAAATATACATCCCTCATGCTTTTTGGAAAGAAAAAGATCCTTAGATCTAGCAAGAGCGAGATCCTTAAGTGAAAATCTATACTTCGGCTCTCAAAGAATTGCCCTACAAAAAGGTTTTCCAAAGGTTTTTTCTCAAGGAGATATCACAACTGTCAAAACCGGCTAGATCACTTCTATTATTTCTTTGCACCAATAGGCCACATCTTTTCTAGAGAATAGGAGTCAGGGAAAACAATCACAAAAACTTGGTAGTTGTTTATGACAACCACGAGATCACAACACAAAAAGAAAACAAAAGCAAACAAAACCAACACTAGCATCCCATCAACCATTGCCATAAATAATGAAATTAGCCCTTGGGGCTATAGGCCAAGTTATCTTGAAACACCATAGAAGATGCCTATGTATAGAAATACCTTCAGTGAAGAGGAACTAAATCACAAATAGAAGGAGGTAATTGAACAAAACAACCAAGACCCAAACAAAGTGGTTATAGAGGAGGTAGACATAGAGGAAGAAATAAACGAGGATGAATTGTTTGAAAATTACAACCCCAAGGTTCTTAAACTAATGGATAGGTTGTTGAGAAAAGATCCAAACTCCTATTTCTTCAAGTTAGCACAAAGTGGTGCTAAATTACCGGTAGATTTCAATGTAGAAGCTCTCAAGGATGCCAACCTTATTCCCTTAGGGGATAACTCAATTATAAGACAGATAACTCAACCTCTAGAGATGCAAAACATGCCACCTGTGTTCTCACAAAATGATGGTCAACCCAAAGAGAACCCCTTATTCAGAAAACCAACTCAAATTGAACAAGCAGTAGTGGCACAACTGTATCAAGGAGTACCATCACAATATGAACCACTGAACAACAATCCTCCTCCTAGACAGTAGGTACCTCAAAATACCTCAAATATCGACCCATCCCAGAATAGTCAATACTTTCAATAGGGTGGAATATAGGGTCCCCCTCCAAACAATCAATACCTTCAACAGGGAAAAACACAAGGCCCCCTCCAAACAGTCAATATCTTCAATAGGGTGGAACACAAGGTCCCCCTCCAAATAGTCAATACCTTCAATAGGGCACAACACAAGGTCCCCCTCCAAAAAATTATGTGCCACCAACAAGGTGGACCACATGGTCCCCTTTTGAACCAGCAATACCGGTAGCAAGGTGTGCCACAAAGCAGCCTTTTTCATTCAACCCATCAACAAGGTATCCCAATAATGCATCAATGGGGTAACCTTTAGTTTAGTATTTCCCAACAACAAGGTGTGCCATAAAGCACCCTTTTTAATTTGACCCATCAGCAAGGTGTCCCAATAACACATCAATAGGGTAACCTTCAGTTTAGTCCAACCCAATAACAAGGTGTGCCATAGAGCACCCTTCTTCATTCATCCTACCAACAAGGTGTCCCAATAACACATCAATAGGGTAACCTTCAGTTTAGTCCCGCCTAATAGCAAGGTGTGTCATAGAGCACCCTTCTTCAGTCATCCTACCAACAAGGTGTCTCACTAATGCATCAATAGGGTAACCTTCAATATACTTCATCTCAACAACAAAGAGCTAACCCTCCTTACACCTAGCAGGGACCTAACTTTTTCTATGCCCAAAATAGTTACCAAGGTCTCATACCTTCACAATACCTGATATACGACCCAAACATGATGAGACAACAAGGCTATTATACACAAAACTCACAAAAAAATGTGCCAAAAATGAACATGGAAATGAGGCTAGAGGCTATCACCCAATAGGTAGCAGACATGCAAGACAAAAAACAAAAGAAAACCTATACTATCTAAGAGATATGCTCATTCCTGTTCGATCAATCTGTCACTACAATACCCTTTCTGAAGAATTTTGAAATACCCAGGTTTGACAACAAATACAAAGTAAGAGGGAATCTAGTAGAGCATATACGTGATTTCTCTATATCATGCATGGAAGTATGACACAATGACTCATACCTCATGATACTATTTCCACGTAGCCTTACGAGCCATGCTATGGAGTGGTTCACCCATTTGACACTGGCAGTGAAAACCTTTGATGAACTATCTAACAAATTCATAAGTCACTTCTCCTTCAACATTTAGAAAGATGTCACCATCACAAGCTTGTCCACAATCAAATAGAATCAAGGAGAATCTTTTACCTCCTACCTACAGTGATGGAGACACAAGGCTAGTAGATGTAAATGGCCCATTCTCGACAAGGAAATGGTGGACATATTCATTACCAACGTCTAACCTAAGATCAATTATCAATTCATAATGTTATGTCTAGCAGACTTTGAAGAAATTATTGAGAAGGGATTGAATATTGAGAGAGCCCTCATTGCAAGAGGTTCCCTTAAATTAAACATCTCAAAAGATAGTTTGTCAAGTTCGAATGAGAAACCTAAAGTTTGGGCTAAAAACAAAAACATCACAAACGATTGAGTGGTTGACGCTAGAACATTATGGCAGGCACAAAACATAGTTCAAAAAAAACCACATGAAGCACAAACAAGCCTATGTTCCAAACAATGCGCAAAATAACCAAAATACTTATCCCAAGAACAATCAAGTTGTGAACTACCAAACAAATAAGGGAGGGAAACAGAGGAAATATGATCAACCAAGAAGGCAATTCATAGTACTAGGTGAGTCACTAGAAATAGTCATGCACAAACTAGTACAACAAAACCTCCTTAAAACTAATGATTGTCCAAACTATGAGGAACCTAGTTTCAAATCACCGTGGTATAATGAGAAGGACCTATGCAACTTCCATATGATCAAAGGACACACCACAAATTGCATGAGACTCAAGCACCTCATCCAAGATTTGATAGACAAAGGGGAGGTAGATGTTGAACATCCTCCTCGGAATAAGGACCTACAAATATAGTCAAACCTAATCCCGAACCATACCAAAGGAAATGACAGAGGAAAGAAACAAGAGTACCATAACGCTAATTACACATATGGGGACATAGTTTTAGGAACCCTCTCACAAGTTGATGATAATAGGACAAACATAGTGACTCTACGAGGTGGAGACAACAACTGTAACATAACCACCCGTCGAGGAAGAGTTACAATTCAAGGAGTCCCACCCAAACCTACAATCAAGTCACTAAATGACTACAATATTGTGGAACAATTAAAGAAAACACCAACCCTAATCTCAAGCTTGGAGTTGCTAAAACTATCACCCGCCCATAGGGAAATACTTGAAAAGGCATTGGAAATAACAGTCCCTAATGACCTCAATCTTAGTCAGTTCACAGCTATGGTTGGTAAGATCACAACAAGTAATCATTTAATATTTTTTGAGAAATATCTACCCCAAAGAACATTCCATAACCAAGCCCTCTACATAGAGGTTGGTGTCCATAAACCATGGTCAAATGGGTACTGATAGATAATAGTGTAGGTTTAAACATCTGTACCTTAAAAATTTTCAAATAGTTGGGTTATTCTGATGATGTGATTTACAAAGGAAAGAGTATCACGATAAGGGCCTATGATGACCTTGAAAGAAATTCTGAAGGAACAATCAGGTTACTAGTGCAGTTAGGACTAGCCCTCATAGAAACCACTAGTCAAGTACTGGACCTTGAGTTTCCATACAACCTCCTCCTAGGACACCCTTGGATCCATTCATTAAAATCAATCTCTTTCAATTTTCATCAATTCCTAAAGTATCCCCATGAAGGAAAAGAGGTAACACTATATGTTGATACTGAACCTTTTCATTTTTGTGCCAAGTTAGAGGAGAAATACAATAAAATACAACGTGTGCCTAGCAACATCATAGCATTCCACTCCTTTTCTTATGTTGACCCTTCCACACTTCCATCAACCTCAACCAAGAACACCTCAAGTGACCAACCAAAAATGGAAGCCAAGATTTAGGTACTTGACAAGGGTAATGAGAATTACTATTTCAACCAAGCATTTTGCATTAGCATGCTTCCACCAACACCCATAGTATATGGAGTTCCAAAATAGATCAAGATAGTGCAAATGATTTCCAAGCCCACTATCTTCACTAGGTGGGGAGACATGCAAGATGAAGAAATATTTGAGGACTTTTGATCTATGATCTACAAGGAGGGCTGAGAAGAACCAGAAAAGCCACAACCCATTTTAATTGACCCTACTACTAGAGGTTATCAATTAGTTAAACAGATGGGATATAATGGAAAGGGTGGCCTTGGGTTACACAAACAAGGCTGATAAGAGCCTATCATAGTGGAACAAAGGAAGAATAATATGGGACTAGGTTATAAGCCAAAAGATGTGGTTATTCCAAAAATGGATGAACCTCTTGGAAGAAGCAAGAAAATTCTACTAGCGTTAAGGCACTCGATACCTATCATACCTTAGACAATGACTTACCATTTGAAGACTTATTTGATAAATTTAGCATTGATAGGATCCCTCTCCAACATATTCAAACCACTCCGAACATCTACTACAATTTTGGTATGAAATCTAATGAATACGAATGGGATTCTCCTTCATCATAAGATATGATTCTCCCACTTCTAGCAATGAAGACCTAGACACTCAGTGGGAAAGACACCCAAGCCATACTAACCCTTTCATCCATTCCCATAAGCTTTGTAGATCAAGATGATAACCTCCCACTCCATTACCCACAACTCATAGATTGGGATCAACAACAACATACACCTATTCTGGATCTATTCTAGAATGATGAGGCAATTGCGGAGTTCATGGGACTTCAAACATACATACTAGTAAGAGACCACAAAGCAAGGTTCATCATGGAACTTGAACATGAGGTATACTTTGGTGGAGAGATTGAATCTTCTAGTCACAAAAATGAAAGAAAGAACATAAAAATATGATACCCTAGAGAAAACCACCTTGTGGCTCTATTGGATCTAGAAAAGAGAAAAATAAAGGACCCATCTGAAGGTGAAAACCTCTCAGAGGCACCCGAGGATGGAAGATTCAATCTCCCCATATAAAAATATCAAGATAGATCAACACTGCTAGTAGAAGAAGAAAAACCCATAAATGTTGGCACAATAGAGGACCCGAAGATAACTTACCATGCGACATCACTAGAATCATAAGAAAAAGACAACTTCACAGCTTTCATCAATGCTCGAAAGATAAATTTTGCATGGACCTATGTTGAAATGCCTAGACTAGATCCATCATTAGTGGTACATCATCTAGCTATAATCCCTGGAGGAAAGCCTATCAAGCAAAAACTTAGAAAAATGCATCCGCAGATAGCAATATTGGTAAAGGTAGAGCTAAAGAAAATACTAGATGTGGGTTTCATCAGACCCATCGACTATCCACAATGGATATCAAATCTAGTACTAGTGTCCAAACCTATTGGGGGCATAAGGATATGCGTAAACTTCAATAACTTGAACAAAGATTGTCCAAAGGACAACTTTCCATTGACAAGTATCGACATGATTGTATATCTACTAGCAGGGCATGAGATGCTATCTTTAATGGATGGTTTCTCTGGATACAACCAGATAAAGATCTCTCTAGATGACCAACACAAAACAACATTTAGTTGTGCTTGGGGAATATTTTGTTGGAATGTAATGCCCTTTGGTCTAAAGAACACAGGACCGACATATCAAAGAGCAATGACAACCATATTTCATGATATGCTATACAATCATGGAGGACTATGTGGATGACATTCTAGCAAAGCTAGTCAAAAGGGAAAACCACTTGACAAACCTAGCTAAGGTATTTGATCATCTTGAATAGTACAATTTGAGACTCAATCCTAAGAAATGTGTATTGGGGGTAACATCTGGAAAGCTGTTGGGGTACATAGTATCAAGAAGAGGGATTGAAGTAGATCTAGCCAATGTAAAAGCAATAATGGAGATTCCTTTTCCAAAGACACTAAAACAATTGAGGAGCCTACAAGGGAAGCTACAATCCATTAGGAAATTTATCGCACAATTGGCAGACAAATGTGACCCTTTCACTCATTTCCTACACAAGGACATCACCTTCAAGTGGGATGGGAGATGTGACCAAGCATTCCAAAAATTCAAGATGTACCTACATATTCCTCCTATACTCATGCCACCTATCCCAGAAAAGGAGATGATAATTTACATTTCTACCACACAAGTAACACTAGGAGCTCTCTTGGCCCAACTAGATGATAACAATAAAGAAATGGCAGTCTACTATATTAGTAGAGCATTTGTGGGCTATGAACTAAACTATTCTCCCATTGAAAGAGTGTGTCTCTTATTCGTGTTTTCAACACAAAAGTTGAGACACTACATCCTGAACAGAAAGGTCAAGCTGATTTCTAAGGTAGACCCACTCAGGTACTTACTAGCAAAGGCATCCCTAATAGGCCGAATAGCCAAATGGATAATGATCTTGAGTGAATTTGATATAGAGTATGTGGATAGGAGAGTTATCAAGGTACAAATTATAGCAGAACAACTGGCCGAAGCACCCTTAGATGATCATAAACCTCTCATAGTGGACTTTCCATATGAGAGTATCTTGATGGCAGAACAGATAGACCAATGGACTCTATACTTTGATAGGTCCCATACATAACATGGATCTGGAGCCGATATTCTATTTCTCACACCACAAGGAGATAATATACCTAAGGCCTACATGATTGCATTCCCATGCACAAGCAACATCTCAAAATATGAAGATCTAATTATAGGCTTAAAAATGGCTATTGAATGGAGAATAAAAGAGCTACAAGTCTTCAAAGACTCTCAACTAGTGATCAAACAAGTGAACAATGAGTACAAAAAAAAAATGAAAAATTGCTGCCATATAAAAGGATGATGGATAGCTTCAAGGAATACTTCGTTAGAATAACCTTTGAGAAAATTCCTCAGATCAATAACAAAGTTGCAGATGCAATGGGTAAAATAGGCCAATTGCTTGATATTCCAAAGAACATGCCTAAGTATGAGTTCCTCATGGAACAACTACTTGTACCAGCATTCACATCCTGAAATCAGAATTGGTATGTGTTTTTGTTGGTCCTAACTCCCCCTGGTACCAAGATACCTTTGACTACATCCAATGTGGTACCATACAACTTGACTTAATGACCACCCAAAATAAAACCTTCACCCGTAGAACTTCTTGTTTTACCATCTTAGGAGATACCCTATATTGTCATAGTCTGGATGGTATGTTACTCTGGTGCCTTGATGCAGAAGAAGCACAAACAACCTTACAAGAGGTTCATGAAAGTATTTGTGGATCCCACTATGTTAGACTTAACCTAGTCTAGAAACTGCTCATAATAGGATACTACTCGCCCTCCATGGAACAAGAATGCATACAATATTCTAGAAAGTGTTGACAATTTCAGTAGCATAGTGACCTAGTTCATGCACCAACACATGAATTGAGACCTATAACCACACCATGGCCTTTCTCGCAATGGGGATTAGACCTAGTAGGAAAGATATCACCCGCTTCTTCTAATGGGCACAAATTCATTATCATAGCAATAGAGTACTTCACTAAATGGATATAGGCAATTTCATTAACCTATATCACTAACAAATAGATATCAAAATTTATTTTGAATTATCTCATCTACAAGTATGGAATTCCCCAAACAATAATAATAGACAATGGAACCCCATTCAAAAATTAGGATTTCCAAGACCTCTATTCCCAAATTTCTATCCACCATTGATTTTCCATGCCCTATTATCCCCAAGGAAACAATCAAATTAAGGAATCTAACAAAACCATACTAAAAATACTCAAAAATACTATTAATGAAGTTTGTCATGATTGGCATTTGCAGCTAAATCTAGCCTTATGGACCTACCAAACCAACATTCACACACCTACTAGTACCACACCATTTCCTTGGTCTATGGATTAGAGGTCATCTTTCCTATTGAGGTTAAAATCCCTTCATTGTGATTTTCACTAAAAGGCATGGCCAACAATGAAGAATATAGGGTATCCAGGCTGAACGAATTAGAACTCCTAGATGAAAGATGGATGTGCATGTTAAACCATCTACAAGTTTATCAGAATTGGCTCAAGAAAAACTATGAAAAAAAGATCAAGGACAAGAACTTTCAAGTTGATGAATTAGTCCTCAAAGAGAATCAAAAGGTACAACTAAATCAGGATGGAAAAGGCAAATTTGAACCCAACTGGTTAGGCCTGTTTGTCATCACAACAAGCTACGACTCTGGGGAATATAAGTTAGCTACTCCTAAAGGAGAATATTTAACTAAACCGCTAAATAGCAGCCACCTCAAGAAGTTCTACACATGAAGTACATTGAATACCCTAGGCAAAAGGGTAAAAATCCAAAAAAACTAGAAAAAAGATAAAAATCTAAAAAAATAGAAAAAAGATAAAAAATGCAAAAAAATTAGAAAAAAGAAAGAAGAATAGTAAAGAGAAATAAAACATTCTTTGAGTGAAAACTAATTGTGGCACTCTTAGAATAGGTGTACTGTATTGAAAACCTAGAAAAAGGTGCTAAGGTGTTTGGAATAAAAACTTGGAATCATTATCTATCGGTACTATCCACAACATCCACCTATCTATTTCATAATAAAACAATGTATCCAACCATGGCTTGTCATTGATTAAGAAAATTCATCTTGTCTACAATCGGGGAAATTTCAAAAGGCCGGTCATGGATTATATTTTTTTTTTGAGCATCCTATCATGGTCAAGTGAAACAACAAAAGATCAAAAACAACAAAAACAACAAAAAAGATCAACAACATCATAAAACAACAAAAGGAAAAACATTTGAAAAACATAAAAAAAAAACATCGTGGGGTTATTCCTTCACTCAAACAGTCTAAGATATCAACATTTTCTTGAACCTCACAACTAGTTCAAGTAGATTTCCCACAACATATCCTCTAGACACAGAAGTGGAATACTAATCCAAATTATCAATATTGTTTACCCAAAAATAGTTTATGCTTTGAGTCAAATGGTTGAACTATGTGGTATCTGTGTGTACAATGTAGGCAAGGCCTAAAAGCCCTCGAGATCCTAGGTCGGTCCACTTAGGTTTCTAACATGCTTTATCTCAACTTTTTCAAAAAATTCAAAATCCAAAAAAATAGTCAAAAATACAAAATCTAAAAACATTCACAAAACAAAAAAAAGTCAAAAACACTCAAACCAAGTGAACTACGAGCCTCTACATGTATAACATAGGAAAGGATTATCTTTGATGAGCCCCTGAGGCCCTAGGTCAGTCCCCAAAAAACAACAAAAACATCATAAAACTTAGAAAAAGAAAAAGAGACCCATCCTGTTCATCACAATTCACAATAAGACATCATCCATAATAAACAGATCGTCATAATCACCCTTTGACAAAACAAATAAAACAAACAAAGAAAACATCAATAGTTGGAACCTTCAAGTAGACAATCACAAAAGAATTTGATAACAAAGTGAACTAAAACAAAGCCAAGTATCAAATACACATCTTCTTAACAAGACCCAACAACATCTTGAGATATGTCTTAATGGATCCATTCCTACGATAGATAGGATCAACATTGGATAATAGACCCACCCCAAATCGATATGGAAAGTGATATAAGAACATTGTTTTATCTTTTTGTTATCTTAATTTTTTTTTATTTACATTATTGACTCATTCCCAACATCTCTCGAGGATGTCCATAAGGATTTAGAGAAGAAGGAATGGGGGCAATTGAGTGTCATTTTGATTTACTATTTGTGGATAGTCTTGTTATACTACCATGGTGAATAATTGCTTTGTTCTATGTGTGGAAGTCATCTTTGAAACATTTCATGTAATAGTGACATGTTAGGTTCTTAATACCTGTTGTGTTACTGGTCTGACCTGTTTTTAAAGCTTCTCACCTATACACTCTAATAGGGTTTCCATATGTTTGGTATGAGCAAGAATACTCCTTGTTTGTAGAGTCAAAGTCCATGCAATAGATACAAAGTCACCTTGGTCATTAATACCCTTGTGCATCGTATTTATTTTCTATATCAAAACGGATTGTTCAAAAATTGTGAAGTATCTAAAGCAAAGAAAAAGAAACTCATCAACTACTAATTAACATCACATTTTTATCCATCATCAATATTTCCTCTAATTAACATCACATTTCTATCCATCATCAATATTTCCTCTAATTAACATCACCTTTCTATCCATCATCATTTTTTTCTCTCTAATTAACATCATTTTTCTATCAAATCATCAACATTTCTTCTAAGTAAAGCCATTCATAGCAATATCATTAGTACCATTCTGCATCCACAATATCATCAATACACATCATGATGATAATAAACCAATAAAAACATCATGTATGGGGCATTCATTCATATCAACACCATTTATAAACATACATCATCATATATCATCATCACATAAGTATAAAACGAGAATGAATCGAAGAAGGTATATATCATATATATCATCATAAAAAAAGAGAGTACATCATTAGTGTGATAGGACATGAAAAATCATAATGTCTATACGAGGCTTTGACTTGGCCGATGAGTATATATACATACAAAACACATATCTACAATATGCCTTTGAGCAATAAACAACATGAAGAACAAGTGAAAAAAAGTAAGACCCCACCAGGAATGGTAGAACCCTATAGATTGCCAAAATGATTTGGTTGTCTCACAGA